>SNQJ01S0076265.1:45869-55906 GCA_010110895.2 Picea sitchensis
TTTTAATCTTTAAGCATTGAAGTAGAATGCTACAACTGTAACAACTTTGGACATATGGCCAAAGATTATAGATTAAATGTTCCTCTTAGAGAATCATAATAGAGTATCAACAGTCACAGAAAGGAACCACAAAGGATATGGATAATAATGTAGGAGCAATTTAACACTGAAGAATCCATGCTTTCTCTAAAAGACAAACAAAAGAGACGTGTATGGTATGTTGATAGTGGCTTATCAAAGCACATGAAAGGTGATATGGACAAGTTTCTAACCTTGAATAAGGAAAGAGATGGATCAATTTCATTTGGGATTGACAACTCAACCAAAATTATAGGAAAATGGACAATTAATCTTGGAAGCAAGGATGCCATGGAAGAAATTTTCTACTAGTCGAAGACATGAAACACAATCTACTAAGTGTAAGTAAAATGTGTGATGATAGACACATAATTATGTTTGATTCTCAAAAATTTGAAATAAGAAAAGTAGGGTCAGAAAAATTGGTGGCTACAACTGTAAGAACTCCAAGAAACATATATGTACTAAATGAAATTGGAAAAGAAAAATTTTGTTTAGGAAAGGAATATGAAATTTTGCTCTAGCACAAAATAATGGGTCACACAAATTTTGATAATCTTGTCAAGGTAGACAAAAGGGAAGAAGTGGGAGAAATTCTAGAGATCTCAAAGCCAACAAACATTCTATGCAAGCATTGCCTACAGGGAAAACAAACCAAGAAAAATTTCAATTCAAAGTAATACTCCACAACAAATCCACTAGAGATTGTACATACTGATCTAGTCATACCAACAAGAACAAATGGATTGAAAGGTGAAAAATACTTCATTCCACTAGTTGATGAGTACACAATAGTGACTGCAGTTTTCTCTCCTAAGAAGAAGTTTGAGTCATTTGATAACTTCAATACATACAAAGATATGGTTGAAACTGAGACAGAGTTGAAAATCAAGTGTTTGAGATCAAACAATGGAGGAGAGTTTACATCAAAAGAGTTGATGGAATTATGCAGTGAGCATGGGATAAAGAGGAAACTCTTAGTATCCAGGACACCTCATCAAAATGGAGTGGTCGAAAGGAAGAACAAAGTAATACAAGAAATGGACAGTGTTATCACAAACTTGTCAGACTCTTATGGGTTGGTAGTTTCTACTTAAGTCTGTATTTTTGCCTTGCCTTTTTCCTTTTCGCTGACCAAACCTTAATTTTTTCCCGTTTCAGTTTGTAATTTTATCTGTGTTTTTCCTTGATCGTTTGAGAGACAGTTTTTTGTGTAATCCTTTCTAAGAAGTCTCAACCCCAAGATTTTGTTTTCCCTAGGTCAGTCACTGCCCTCTCTACCTCTCTCATTGATCCATATCTTTCCCAAGTCCTCGACCAGTCATCCAAGTAATTATTCATATAGGCCGTAGCAGTGAGCACAAGCACAACACTTAGAGAGGTTTGATATGCACTCAAATCAAGTGAGAGACCAAGTTCTGTTTGGCAAAGGAATTTGAATTTCAAATTTCATAGATCGACAATGAATAATAGTCGCGAAAATCGAGAGTTCAAAACGTTGTTGAAGTTATTTGTGAAAGATCTGAACCCCAAAAATCCAAAATCAATAGGAGTCATATGATCTAATAGGACGTGTGCCACCTGATACAGGAAATCACAATTTTGTGACTCAGAGGTTTTAGCATGGAGCACAGTATAGATTCACGAAAAGCGAAGTCGCGAAGCACCCAGGAGTTGGGCCCACAATCACAGTACATGGTTATATAGGAAGCATGACCATAAATAAGGGTAAGTGCATATTGATTAGCGGGAAGCTGAGGCTTTCAAGAAATCATCCTAGTCGTTGAATTCCAAATGAATCCGACCATAAATCTGGATGGGATATTTCATAGATTTGAGTATCGATATGTTTGGAATCAAGTGGAGTGAAGAATCCCAAAGTTTGAAATCCTAAAATTTCATATAGGATAGGCATGAGGTCATGGCCCGAGGTCGCATGGAGCGATGGAGAAGAGATGTGCAAATGGCCAAAAGTGCCAGTATTGTTCACAGAAAAATATCTACATGGACTTGAGGTGCCGGGATTGACTCAGACAAGTCGTGAGCACCGCCTGGAGCATTAATGGGTGTTAGGCCTCGTCTCGATCCTGATGAAAATAGTTAATGAAAATGGGGGAGGTTGTTGAAACCTCGTGTGACCCCATAAATGGAAATCATGGAAGGACTTGCCTTGGAGGTAGACTGTCAGCCCAAATTTCCCCTATCAACGGATCCTCCTACAAATTCCATACTAATCTGAGCTCGCATCTGACAGAGGAATGAAAATGCAGCCTGAAAGAAGAAATGCGGACGCAAAGCTTTGATTGCAGTAGCCATGTCACACTCCTGGTGGTGGCAAGATGTTTTGAGTATAAATACTTGGTTTTGATATTTTTTTTATGGTCGATGGTTGAGCTACGCTCCCTATTTGTAAAGTTTTAATGAAGCCTTTGGTTCTCTAGTTATGTGTGGCCATTTGAGACTTATTTTTTAATGACATTCAACTTTATTTTCATCTTTTTTTCTTCTGATAGTGAAGACTCGGGCATGGATGATCCAGTCGAGTTGTGGTAACTGTATTCTAATGAATGTTTGATTGCAGTATTGTTATGGTGTTTTCAGTTTCCTAAAGTTTTAGATTCAATAGGATCTTGCATTTGAAGATTTTCCTCCTTAGGTTGCTGGAATACTGGATGTCCATAGAAGAACTCTACATTTTTTCCTCAAATTATTCATCGTAATCAGCCTTACTACAACTTAATGACTAAAGTTGGATCAAGACCTCACCTGTTCTCACATATCAACCCAATTTTCTGAGTTAAAGCGATATTATTCGGAGTCTGCGTCCATTAGACCCCCATTAAATTTAGTCACTGTGACATAAAAATGATGGGTACTGGGCTTACCTTTTCCACAATCCAAAGGTGACTTCTAGTTGTTAGCGAAATTTCTTGTCCAGGGCATAAGAGTATTCAAATATGCAAGTTGCACGAGAAGCGCCCCAGCACAATGCGGGAGAATATTTTGTCCGATCACAAATCAAGCGAGCAAGCAGTCTGATTTCAACGACAAGGATCAACTGACGAAGTAGATTGACGGTCATCGAGTTTTTGGGGCTATCAAGTTTCTCGGGTTTTAGCATGAAGGGTAGCGCCTATATACATTCATGAAGGATCTCGGTCGTCCATCCAAAAGGACATGTGGTGCGCGATCATGACATGTCGGCATTCGGGGATTCGAGGGGTAAGATCTCCTCATCATTTTACATCTCAAAACCCCGAACCCCGAAATGCTGATAAGCGCCCTTCAAAGCCGAGCCCACAGTCCTAGCGCCAGGTCACGTTAAGCAAGCCCAAGAATGGAGGTAGCCCCCTTTTGAAGACAAAGCCATCTCGGTCGTTCATCTGAAGGACACGCGGTGCAAAATCTGAGCCACTGGTGGGGCCTTTCGGGAGTTTCATAGTTAAAGCATCGACGTCATCTCAGCCGTCCATCCATCGATGAAACTCAAGTGCATTGGACTTAAAGGGGGAATGGATCTGGGTGGCCAGGATCTGCATGCTCATATCTATGGTCAGGAGCGGATTCCAGAGGCCCCCCACCATTCTACCTTTAAGCAGAGGGGGGGGGTCCGGAATCGAGTGCACAACTCTTTAAAGGGTCAGGATCTGGGTGCCTAAATCAGTGGTTGAGGCTTCATTTAGGACCCCCCTTGCCTTTCTGCCTTTAATCCGGGGGGGGGTTCCGGAATGGTGTGTTATTATTGTGGGGTCCCTTGCCTGTCGTGTCACCTTTGGTATCGTCCTCCCAGTCACCTCCTCTTGTACTCCCGCACTCCATGCTCTTTCCTCCTCTGTCCTATTCAAACCGTGTGACATTCCTCAGTTGATGTCACATTTTTCTCCCGTTTATTCTCCATCACCTCCACAGTGTTCACGCCTTACCCCCCATCACACCCTCATCCACATCAACCATAGGGGTCCCTCGCAGCAGTCCAACGAAGTAGCATTCAAAGAAAGACCGTTCGGTTGATCCAGGTGGCACCATTAGGAGACCTCCACGTCCCAGAAGGGTAAGTTGATCGGGGCTATCCCCGATCCCAAAAAGCAGTTATTGCGGTAGTTGTTGGTGGTTGAAAATCAACTCCACCATAAAATGAAGGTCCGACAAAAGAATAATTCATGACGACTCACCTGCAGAAGGTCAATCCGAAATCTGATGGCGTCTGTCATAGGTGCACGATCATCCTAAGTCTGCATGGGGAGACTGTCAGAAGACATGCAGACGCAATATTTAATGCAACATCTTGTTTTTGCTGTTGTTGTTGTTTTGGAGTATATGTAGGCGTTCTCGCCATTTTTGTAAAGGGTTGATGGTTGAGCTAGGCTCCTGATTGTAAAGTTTTGTTGCAACGCTGGTCGCTCTGGTTAATGTATAAGGCATTTGAGACTTCTTACTTTATGGATGTCAACCTCTTTTTCCATATCTTTGTTTACTATGGTTAGAACAACTCAGAATTGGAGGATCCAGTCGAGTTGCGCTGTTGTAGGATGATGTAGGTTGGATGACTACAACAGTCGCAGTGTTTCTAATCAGTTCTTGTGTTTTCTCAGTGCTAGAATGGCTTGGAATTGGAGGATCCAGTCGAGTCACCCTTAAGCTCCTTGAAACTTTGGACCAAGAGGATATTGGCTTCTAAGTTTTTCTTCTTCAAGATTCCGAAGGCCTGATGCCCGAGGCAGTCTTGCTCACCCTTCTCACAAGTCTTCCGTCTACCACCCTTTAATCAACTTACTGACGGAAGTTGGTTCAAGACCTCCCTTGTTTTTTACATACCAGACCCTAGTTCCTATGTCAATGCTGCTTTTCGGGGTCTCTGTCCATTTGACCACCCCCATTTATTAAATCGTGACATAAAAACTGATGGGTGTCGGGCTCTGCTCCTGGAAGAAATCCAGGGGTGACTTCTGATGCTAACATTTCTGGCGCCGTTGTTGGGGACGAAGTTGAAGATTTTCCCTGGGCAGAACGACATTGAGCCTATGATTCTGAAGGTGCATCGGGTATCAGAGCCTTTGAAGATTTCTACTGTGCACCTGGCGACTCCACTGTGGTGACTCCATTGTTTCCACTTCACTGTTTCAGCTGTGGCTATGGTTGGTACACCTGAAAGCTGACCCGGAGGAGCTTTCTTGAGAAGGTTTCAGCAGCTGCTTTCTCAACCTGAGGAGCTTCCTGGGGTAACAACAACATTAGGATCTGGCCTTTAATGGTGAAAAAGGACTAGACACATTCGAAGTTGCACATCTTTCACCTGGCGACTCCATGATTCAAGGATCGATTGGCGACTCCACTGGTTCGATATGGAGAAAATCCTTTCTCGCAGGTTTGTTCCTTTTAATTTTTCTACTATTCCTGGTTTTCCTAATGTTGTTCCCTCTCTGAGTGAATGGGGCGATTATTTTCCCATATTTGGAAAATGCGAAGAGGACAACCCTACTTAGCACCTCAGTGAGTTTCATGAACTCATGCATCAGTGGGAGATACATCATGAGGATGTATTAATGAAGATGTTCATGTTCTCGTTAGTAGGGGATGCGCGTAAATGGTATCATTCTTTACCCCCTGCTAGCATTTCTTCACTCTCAGAGTTTCATGCAGCTTTCATCGCCTATTGTCAGGAGTTTTATCCCTCTGAGTTGATTTTTCATAACTGTGGTGAGGGATACCATAACTCTGTACAAAATGAAGCTATTTCTAACATAGGTTGTGAGGATGATCCTGATGACCTGGATCAGAAATCATTCCTTTCTCCTCCCCAATCGTCTGCATCAGAGGAGTGTTATGGAAGTGATGAAGATACCAGGGAGGAAGAAGACACCCTGAGCGAGCTGAGGGAACAGGTGAAATATATCTCTGCTCAATTAGAAAGGTTAAAATCTGAAGACTGTACATAGGATCTTCCAGTCTCCGAGGCAGATGTTCTAGATGGCTCTTTCGAGGAGATTATTGAATATTTTGTAAACGCATTAACATATTCCCCCGATGAGCTTGTTGTCTCAGATCAAAATGATGAAGAGGTAGTTGTGGAAGAGGATTGTTCTCTTTTCCTTCATGAGATTTCCCATGATGTGTTTACATTTGGGGTTGAAATGGAGGAGCGGGGGATAGTTCCATTTCTGCAAGTTGGAGAAGCTCTTTTCCCCCCCAACTTTGATGATTATCTAGAAGAGGAGCAACAGAACCCCACATCACCTTTTGCTGATCAGAACGGCCAGCCTTTTTATGACAGCTATGAATCATGTTCTGAGCTGGAAACGCAGGACTTCCAAGAGCAGAGATTTCCCATAGGTCATGTTTATGACGATTATGAATCTGACCAGGGGGAGAGCCAAGAAGAGGAAAAAGAACCAGAGGAGCAGTCTGCCCTTTGTTCAAAACCAGTCAGTGAGCAGCCACCACCTGAGATCAGTGAGCCCACTTCAGTTATTCACCCGCCTGCGCTTATCATAGATATTCAGCCGCATGTGAACAACTGTGTAGCAGAAGAGGTTGCCTATTGCCAATTTTCCGAAATTTTCCACTCATTCTATGATCCTGTCAGCAAGTAGATGGAGTGGCATTTCCCCTATGCCTTGGAGCCTCCCTATTTCATCTCAATTCCAGCCTGTAAGGAGGAGTTGAAGAGTGTAACCGTTCTGCTATCACGGTTACACCATCTGCTGATGATCATTGATAGACGGAAAGAGCTTCCCTTCAAGAAGTTACTTGATTGGCTATGGTGGAAGTCTGCTTTCACCTAGCCCCATGTAAAGTGTTTTATTAGTTTAGGATTGTATATAAATAAGCTCCTTTTATCATGTATCTTTATTTTGTTGATTTTACTTTTCGGCCTGTATTTTCAGCAGCGGGATGTTTCGAGCATGACTCCATATCCCAACAACAAGGCACTGAAGCTGCATAATGAGTTCTTAGAGCATCATAGGGACGACTCTATCCCCCATGGAGCCTAATGTTAGTGAAATTTCTTGTCCGAGGCATAAGAGTATTCAAATATGCAAGTTGCACGAGAAGCGCCCCAGCACAACGCAGGAGAATCTCTTGTCCGATCAAAAATCAAGCGAGCGAGCAGTTTGATTTCAACGACACGGATCAATTGACGAAGCAGATCAACGGTCATCGGGTTTTTAGGGATGTCAAGTTTCCCGGGTTTTAGCATGAAGGGTAGCGCCTATATACATTCATGAAGGATCTCAGCCGTCCATCCAAAAGGACATGTGGTGCGCGATCATGACATGTCGGCATTCGGGGATTCAAGGGGTAAGAGCTCCTCGTCATTTTACATCTCGAAACCCCGAACCCTGAAATTCTGATAAGCGCCCTTCAAAGACGAGCCCACGGTCCTAGCGCCAGGTCACGTTAAGCGAGCTCGGGAATGGAGGTATCCCTATTTTGAAGACAAATCCATCTCGGTCGTTCATCTGAAGGACACGCGGTGCAAGATCTGAGCCACTGGTGGGGCCTTTCGGGATTTTCATAGTGAAAGCGCCAACGTCATCTCAGCCGTCCATCCATCGATGAAACTCGACCACATTGGACTTAAAAGAGGCATGGATCTGGGCGACCAGGATCTGCGCGCTCAGATCTGCGGTCAGTAGCGGATTCTGGAGGCCCCCCGCCATTCTACCTTTAAGTGGAGGGGGGGGTCCGGAATCGAGTGCGCAACTCTTTAAAGGGTCAGGATCTGGGCACCTAAATCAGCGGCTGAGGCTTCATTCCAGACCCCCCTTGCCTTTCTACCTTTAATCTGGGGGAGGGGGGGGGTCCGGAATGGTGTGTTATTATTGTGGGGTCCCTTGCCTGTCGTGTCACCTTTGGTATCGTCCTCCCAGTCACCTCCTCTTGTACTCCCGCACTCCATGCTCTTTCCCCCTCTGTCCTATTCAAACCGCGTGACATTCCTCAGTTGATGTCACATTTTGCTCTCGTTTCTTCTCCATCACCTCCATAGTGTTCACACCTTACCCCCCGTCACACCCTCGTCCACATCAACCATAGGGGTCCCTCGCAGCAGTACAGCGAAGTAGCATTGAAAGAAAGACCGTTCGGCTGATCCAGGTGGCACCATTAGGAGACCTCCACGTCCCAGAAGGGTAAGTTGACCCGGGCCGTCCCCGATCCCAAAAAGCAGTTATTGCGACAGTTGTTGGTGGTTGAACATCAACTCCGCCATAAAAAGATGGTCCGACAAAGGACTAATTCATGATGACTCACTTGCAGAAGGTCAATCCGAAATCTGATGGCATCTGTCATAGGCGCATGATCATCCTGAGTCTGCATGGGCAGACTGTCAGAAGACATGCAGATGCAATATTTAATGCAACGTCTTGTTTTTGCTGTTGTTGTTGTTTTGGAGTATATGTAGGCGTTTTTTCCATTTTTGTAAAGGGTCGATGGTTGAGCTAGGCTCCTGATTGTAAATTTTTGTTGCAGCGTTGGTCGCTCTGGTTAATGTATAAGGCATTTGAGACTTCTTACTTTATGGATGTCAGCCTCTTTTTCCATCTCTTTGTTTATTGTGGTTAGAAAAACTTGGAATTGGAGGATCCAGTCGAGTTGTGCTGTTGTAGGATGATGTAGGTTGGATCACTGCAATAGTCGCAGTGTTTCTAATCAGTTCTTGTGTTTTCTCAGCACTGGAATGGCTTGGAATTGGAGGATCCAGTCGAGTCACCCTTCAGCTCCTTGAAACTCTGGACCAAGAGGATCTTGGCTTCTGAGTTTTTCTTCTTCAAGCTTCCAAATGCCTGATGCCCGAGGCAGTCTTGCTCACCCTTCTCACAATTCTTCCATCTACCACCCTTTAATCAACTTACTGACAAAAGTTGGATCAAGACCTCCCTTGTTTTTTACATACCAGACACTG
This sequence comes from Picea sitchensis, assembly GCA_010110895.2. Classification (NCBI taxonomy): domain Eukaryota; kingdom Viridiplantae; phylum Streptophyta; class Pinopsida; order Pinales; family Pinaceae; genus Picea; species Picea sitchensis. The sequence goes on from SNQJ01S0076265.1 coordinate 54,853, forward strand.
GTTCCTGTGTCAATGCTGCTTTCCGGGGTCTTTGTCCATTCGACCACCCCCATTTATTAAATCGTGACATAAAAGCTGATGGGCGTCGAGCTCTTCTCCTGCAAGCAATCCAGGGGTGACTTCTGACGCTAACACTAGTGATAACAACTCTGGTGTCACTGTCGGAGACAAGTTGAAGATTTTCCGTGGGATTGAACGACAAATATTAATGATTTTGAAGGTGCATCAGAACTGAGTACATTAAATATTGCAACTGTGCCCCACGAGTCCACTATTCCAGCTGTGGCTTCTAGAGGCAAACAAATGAGGTCTACCCCACAACTACCTTTAGCAACACCCACAGCTGACCTAGAGAAATTTTTTAGAAGACAGAAGACCCCTCAGGAAGGTACTTCAGCTATTGAACCAGGTATTTCTGATGATTTTCACCATCCTCAGTTATAAAATCCAATAACTTCTTATCCTTTTCATGTTATACCATCTGCTGAAGTTTCCCGAAGCTTAAACTTTGGGAGTGTTCCTGTTGATTTCTCCTCTCCTAGTCTGGGATTAGAAGGAGAAAATCTTGTCACTCCTATCTCCCCTGAAGTTGTACCATGGTTTAGACCCAGTACCTAAGAATATTTTCTCACTCCAGGTTTTACCACTCCTCCCCTTGTTAGAGGTTTTACCACTCCTCTAAGATCCAGATCCATGTCATGTGGCTCCATAAGGTAGAAGAAAAACCAATGACACAAAGGAGGAGATTTACACAAGAACTATGAACTTGATCGAGAGGGTTTATTATTATCTAAAGGAGGTTAGATGAAATCTGAAGCACTTGGTTCGGTGAATTTAGAAGCAAAGGAGTGGGATTCATTTTTGTTTTTGGAAATTTATAGCTAGTAACATCCGCCTTAAGGAAGAGGAGGATAAACTGGTTTGGGCTAGAAATATTATTCGTGGTTTCTACAAGATCGAGCTTGGTTACAAGGTAATGATTTCCTTAGATCAAGAGAATAATTCTCTTTAGTGTTGGAATAAGGTTTGGAAGATCAGGGCACCATTAAATTGT
>SNQJ01S0076266.1:0-12009 GCA_010110895.2 Picea sitchensis
TGCGCATTGGCATAACTCTTATGTCGATCATGAGTTTCTTTAATCCTTTGTATTATTGTTTTCATTTGCTCTTCCATTTCTTGGATCACTTCTGGTCCTACCACGACCCTATCCTCAAGATGATCCCAACTCAAAGGTGTCTGACACAGTCGCCCGTAAGGAAACTCAGAAGGCGCCATATTAATGGTGCTCTGGTAACTTTTTTTGTAAGCGAACTCCACTAGTGGAAAGAATTCTTCCCAATGCTTTTGTTGGTCCATCACGTACATGTGCAACATGTCCTCCAAGGTTTGTTTCATTTGTTTGGTATACCCGTCAATCTCCCGATGATATGAAATACTAAAGTTTAGTTGGGTTCCCAAGGCCTCTTGGAAAATCATCCAAAATCGTCTAGTAAACACTGATCCTCGATCAGATATAATCCTCTTAGGCATGCCATGCAGCCTCACAATCTCAGTGATGAAACATCTGGCTATGTCAGGTGCCTGATACGTCGTATGCACATGAATAAAGTGAGCACTCTTCATCAGAGTGTCTACTACTACGAACATCAAGTCATGTATCCTTGCCATCAGTGGCAATCCAACAATAAACCCATCGAAATAACCTCCCATTTCGATTTCAGAATAGCGTGTGGTTGTAGTAATCTCGTTGGGTGTCTATGTTCATCCTTTACCTACTGACATTCTAGACATCTGGGCACATAGTTGACAATGTCTACCTTCATTCCCTTCCAGAAGAATAAGGGTTTAAGGTTTTCCCTCATCTTCGTGACTCCCGGATGAGCCATGTAAACTGCTCTATGAGCCTCGCTTAGGATCCACATCCTCAACTCATGGTTTAGCGGTACGTAGATCCAATTTTTAAACCTCAATAAACCATTTCTATCAAATGAAAATCATTCAAATCGTGGTACCATCATTGTGTTTTTTCCGATAAAACACTCGACCTCTTTGTACCAGTCATCGTCACACTGTAAGGTTAGAATCTTTTCACATAGATTCGTCTGAAGAGGCAACACCGAAAAGATGCACGGTCTCCGAATCAATGTGTCTGCCACTCAGTTCATTGTTCCTTTTATGTAAGTAGTCTCGAAGTCGTACTCGCTAAGCAATTCCAACCAACGTCGTTGTCGCGCGTTCAGGTCACTTTGCGTAAAGAAGTGTTGTAGTCAACAGTGGTCAGTATTTAGTTCAAATTTTCGTCCAACAAGGTAGTGCCTCCAAAACTTCAAGGCATATATGATGGCTAACAACTCCAAATCATGTGTCGCGTAGTTCTCCTCATGCCTTCTTAGTTTCCTCGAAATGTAAGCGATTACTCGTTCATCTTGCATCAAGACTCCGCCTAAGCCTTCCTTGGATGCGTCAGTGCATACCAAGAAGTCCCTGTCCATGTCAGAGACCTTTAGTATCGGTGTTGTTGTCAACAACTCCTTGAGCCTCTGAAATGCTTCCGCACATTTCTTGGTCCAAAAAAACTTCTGGTTTTTCTTCTGCAATTCCGTGATCGGATTTGCTATCTTCGAAAAACCCTCGATGAACCGTCAATAGTATCCTACTAAACCCATGAAGCTACGCACTTCCGGGAAATTTGTCGGTGCGGGACATTCCGTAATGGCCTCGATCTTTGCTGGATCCACAACGATACCTTCACTGGAGATGACGTGCCCTAAGTAGTGGATCTTCGATTGATAAAATGAGCATTAGGATAACTTCCCATACAATCTGTGCTCTCGCATACACTGTAGTACCAAGCGCAAGTGCTCATCATGCTCCTCCATCATCCAAGAGTTAATCAAAATATCGTCAATGAATACTTGGACGAACTTGTCCAAGTACTCACGGAACACCCCATTCATCAAACTCATAAATTCCCCTGAGGCATTTGTCAGTCCAAAAGGTAAAACAGTAAACTCGTAATGTCCAAACCTCATCTTAAAGGCTATCTTAGGGACATCATCTTCCTTAATCCGTAGTTGGTGATACCCTAATCGCAAATCGATCTTTGATAACACTGTCACGCCCTTCATTTGATTGAACAAATCATCAATCCTTGGCGACGAATATTGATTTTTGATTGTGGCCTTGTTCAATTGACGATAGTCAATGCAGAGCCTCCACGACCCATTCTTTTTTCGTATGAAAATAAGAGGTGCACCCCACGGTGACACACTAGGATGTATCAGTCCCAGGTCCAACAATTCCTTCATTTTCATTCTTAACTCTTGTAATTCCGGGGTCGAAATCCGATAAGGCGTTCTCACTATCGTTTAAGTTCCTGGTTTTAGGTCTGTAGTAAACTCCAATTCCGTCTCCAGCGACATCTCAGGTAACTCCTCTGGAAATAATTCCACAAACTCTCTCGCCACCAGAAGTTGTTCTAGACCTTCTGATACTACCTTCTCGTTTAACGCAAGGATCGCATAAATCTTGCACTCCTTGCGCATGCTCTTCTAAAGTTGCAAGGAAGAGATGAACCTTAGGGAGAATCCCTGGTTCCAACCTACAATCACATGTCTTTGTCCCTCATCATCGACCAAGCTCAATTGTTTCATGTTAGAGTTGAGTATCGCCTCATGCGATTCCAACCAGTCCACACCAATCATGACATCATAAGATCCTAAGATCATGATGTACAGGGTGGCCCTGGTGACAAACTCTCCCAGGTTAAGGGTACAACCCATAAAATTTCCTCCAATGTTCTACTTGGCTCTGGAAGCCATCTCTACGAAGCTAAACTCGTCCTATTCAACCGCCTTTACCTTAATCCTTTTTAGAACTACACCAGAAATGAAACTCTCGATAGCACTGGGATCTATGAAAATACTAAGGGTCTGGTCAGCGACGGTACCTGTCATCTCGAGCACAGTCCATTGATGCTCTTCCTAGTAGTTATTCACTGCTACATGAAGCCAATGGGCCTTTCCCATATCTCCCACAGATGTAGGTCCGGCTGATCCAGATGCTCTAGTCCTCTCCACCAAGCACTCGCACTGGTAGTGTGGCTCCCCATAGGTCCAACACCCCTTCTTCGGCCCAGTAGTCCTAGTACCCAAAGTAGAAGGTGGTGACCCGTCGGCCTAGAATCCTAGTCTGTTCTACTAAATGGGCCTAAATTGTTGTTGTTGTGGTTAATGTTGTTGTTGATGTTGTGGTCCCCGATAAGGTGTCTGTTGCTGAGGTGTCGATCATCGAGGGGTAGTGAAAGAGGATCCCCTCTGGAAGCCACGATATCCCAACATATGTCTGTTTGGTGTCTGATGATGCTGTGCTCTAGAAGACACTTTCCCTACTGGTCTCGCTGGAGTCCTGGTCTGACCCGCGCTCATAAGCTCCTCCTCTGCTATGAGGGTCTTCTCGACGACATCATGCAAGTTTTGAGGCATCAAAATCCTAACCTTTACATGTATGCTGTCGTTAACGCTGAACATGAACCTGTTGACATTAATTTTCTTAGTGTTAAGGTGCGGAGCATACCGAAGTAGATCCATAAAATGGGCCTCATACTTGGGCACCATACGACTGCCCTGTCGTAAGGTGTTGAACTCATTGAGCTGGTGCTCAATGAATTCCTCTGAAAGGTATCTCTTTCAGAACCGTTCCTCGAACAGTTCCCATGATGCGTCTTCGACAACCATGTTCAGCTGTGGTAGGAGCGTCTTCCACCATAGAAGAGTGCTTCCTTTCAGTTGGAAGACCTCCATGCGGACCTTCATGTTGGAGGTATAATCACTAAGTGCAAAGAACATCGCCATATTCTCCAACCATGCCTCGGAGGCTACGTCGTCCGGGGCACCAAAGAACTCATGAAACTTGACCTTCTCGAGTTCACGGTGAATTCTACTAGTACCGACTGTAGCGTGCGGCAGAACCTCAGGGGGTGTCGATGCCCTGGCCTCATCTCTGTCCAAATGGTTGATCAGTTCCTCATACATGCACTGAAAATATCACATCATTTTGACCACATCACCAACTGCTATCTGCTCCTTTTCGACAACCTGCTTGTCTCCTTGGGGGTTAGATCCCTTGGGTGTGGATGCTACTGGAGGCATCATGCCTCCTCCCCTAGAATCCTGTCATCTGCGTCCGTGGTTTCCTCTAACCATGATTACCTGCATGAATACAAATCAACTGAATTAGTAAACTTATAATAAAATCATATCAACGAAAGTTGTAGCGATCGTAACAACCCTGGTTAAATAGATGCATAGGGATTATTAATTATAATTAATTTGATAATTTGACTGTCCTAATATGTTAGTTAAACAATAACTATTTCTTAATAATATTAACTAATTAATTAATTATTAATTACTTGGTCATATCTGTCAATGATTAATTAATTAATTAATTGACTCATTAATTATTTGAGTAAAGAATTAAAGGGGTTAATAATTTAATTTCTTAAAGACTTATGTATGAAGGGGGGGAAAGAAACATTAAATGGAGGGGATAAGATAATAAATAAGTGGATAAGATAATAAAGAAGGGGATAAGGTAATAAAGGAGGGGATAAGGAAATTAATGAGCGGAAGGAGAGTTGGTGAAGGGGAAGATATGACGGAAGAAGAGGGTGAAGGAAGAATTACGGGAGAGGAGAGACTGTAGTTCTAGTTTGGGATTTTCTAGTTTTGTGGTTGGGTTCTCTAGTTTTTTGGTGAATCATTGTAGGGGGCATCGGGTTGCTAGGTGTTTTGGGCATGGGGGAAAGGATTCCTTTCAGTATCCTAGAGCTAGGCAGCCGGATAGGTTGCTCCTAGTTGCCTGGGTGGTTAGTCTGTTTGGGCAGAGTTTGGTTAGTGCATTAGGATGGACAAGGCAGTAGGGAAAGGACAACCATATCGACAAGAATTATCATCAGAAGCATGTATTTTATTTATGAATTGTTGAGTTATTTTCATGCTATGGACAAATTTTATTTTTTGCTGAATATTTATGCTTATATGATGGTGAATGAATTATTTATGTATGAGAAAGGAATAATTTGTTTCAATTGTACGAAATTTGGATTTAATTAAGTATGGTCCCTACACATGGTATCAGAGCCCTGGTTCAAAATCTGGAGCCAAGGGCCTACCTACCCACCCAGAAATTTAAACAAACCCCACCCAGAATTTAAACACTTCTGTTTAGTTATGGTGAAACCCTCAAACCCTTAATTAGATGAAAATCCAAGCTCCATCTCTAGTCCCACCTAGCCTGCAAGCCAAAAACACATTTCCTTTGTTAGTTACACAGATCTATATATAAACAATATGCCCATAATATTCTACACAGTGGAAGTATTAAGTGAATTTTAACGCTAGCTTCAGTTAAACAAACAAAGAGTTGTGTTGTGTTACTTCTAATGTTATTTTTCTTTCATTATGTTGATCTGCACTTTGAAACCCTGTAGACTATAGCTGCATCAGATGATTAGAAGTGTACTTTTCATAATTTTAATTGTATGGAGATGAAAAGCAATGTATTAAACATCTATATAAATAAAGAATTTTGGCTAGAGCCATTTCTAAATAACGATTTTAAAACCCAATCCATGAAAATAAATTTTAATATAAAATACAAGGAATGTTACAAGATTAAATGCGCCATCTACGGGGTGAACTATTTTCTCCCTTTTTAAAATACAGAGAATCACAAAATCGGTATCTACCCCTAATAGCTATTTGAAAAACTGCAATCATCTACAAGCTGAAGCTACTCAGGATGGTTGACTTTGTGGTCCACATACGAGAGGTTATTACATGTGGTTGGCTCCACAAATATAGTCTCTAGGCTCAGAATTCATCCGCGCACTACATGAACCCTGTAATATCTACATAGTCGCAAGTCCAATTTTGTTGATCTGCACCCTTAACAAGTCCAATTTTGACAACACTGATATGTACTATGCCCCACATGAAAGGCATGTAAAAACCAGGAGAGGCCAGGTGCAGGTCCAGGGGAAATATTTAAAAATAGATACCCCTCAGACCGGGTCCCTAAGCTGATGGAAGTTTCTGATATACAACGCGACACCAATGCAGGGAGTGTTTTTCGAAGTAATTTCTAATAAACAAACAAAAATATATACATGAAGTAGTCTCTGCATGCTATGAAACAAGATAGTAAAGGGAATGGTCTCTGGATCACCGTAGCCAGCAACAACCCTACATTGTGGTAATTGTTCACAATAGATAGTTTTATTGAAGTAAACAACTCAAAACCACTTCTACTTGTATATGAATCTTTAACAAAAAGACCTAACCGTGACCTTTTGTAACCTAATATCGTATACTCTAAGATCATAGACTTACACTGTTCAAACACTGCAACGAGGTTTGACAGACATTACAAGTCTTAATCCACCATAACCCGACCTTTGTTTCAAAAATTTCAAAAAAGTGAACCGGTGCATTCACCAGCCGCCAAGGCCAAGGCCCCGATGGGTCAGGCGGTAACAAGTCCACGAGAATTGAACCGATGACAATTGGAAGAAAAACCAAATGCTATGTTTTGATATATTCCCTGTAAGTAAATATTATAGGAAACATTTTCTTCCCAGAAATAAAACTACTGTGAAAAGTACGGAACCAGACATTACAGTCAGGGCCACTTTACAGTAACCCGTGTCTTCCCAATTTTTTTATAAAAATTAATTCTCCAGCATATTGAAATTAAGTACAAGGTTCGAATTAAAGTGCCAAAATCTTCAAATGTCGTAAGCTAATAGAACCATTAACAGATTTCGTATGATAAACCAAAACAAAAAAAAATATACCAGATCAGCGCACCAACCAAACTCCTATCCAGAGCTCGAGACGGAGCACCAAGAAGAGATCCCACCAGGGGCGTAACGCGTGCATTATAGGTCTACAAGCCAACGCCCAACACCATAAGAAACCAATTGGTTGGGCGTCTTAGATCATTGGCATACGTCATCTTCGACTAGTTTTTCAGCAAATTCTACCTGCCGTCCTATGCAGCGATAGGGCTTCCCACTGCCAACTACTTGCCGACAACGCAACCCCAACCCTTGCCTCAAATTTTCCCTGGCCCGAGTTTTAAGTGTTTCATTTCTCCACCGCCAAATCGATCCTCCTTCGTGCATAACCCAAGTAGGAATAGGCTTGTAAGGTACTGTGAGTGATAATAAAACATAAATGCTAGCCATAATTGCTGAGCTCTCGGCCTGTGGAGGCAACTAAAATCAATTGTATGGCAGCATTAGTGTATGCATATGGGTCACTTCGCTCTTGCCTTGGAGGTGTTTTATTCAATGGGACCTTCTTTTGCTCTGATTGCTTAATGCATGATTTATTGGCCAATCCTCCTCGTTTAGCACACATTCACAATACACAACACAAAGCCAACGCACAAGCGTCAAACCAAGCCAACAACTAGAGGTCCATAATGTGCTCAACGTGTCAACAAACAAACCAACACAAAACACATCACGTAGTCAACAAATAAACCAACACAAAGCATAGCACTGAGCACCAAGGCCGAGACCAATCTTCAACACAGTTTACACAACACAAAACCCATCGCTCAAGCACCAAACCTAAGTGTGATACCACATTACTAATGGCCAAGCCACACAAATACAAAAACCAACACCCAGGCCAGGCCAGGTCAACCGCGAAAGAATGTTCCCTGGCATTGAGTGTCCAGGTACGATGTATTACGCCAGGCACAGTGTATTACAAACAGGGCTAGATTCAAACAAAAATGAGTGAAGGAGGGCTTAGCAAATCCATTGAGACCAAACACCAAAGCCCGATGGCCTAGCCCACGTAGCCTATGCCTTCCCTCTNAAAAGAGGCCGACCTTAATAATGCTCAGGATGCGTTTAGGGTTTGGAGAGCTAGGTGTAGGGTTTTGGAGGAAACTAGGGCGGCACGTGGGCTTCATGCGTGCCCTCCCTTGGTTATAAAAAATGTTGTTTTTTTAAATTAATTTTTTTATTATTTTCTTTTATATTATTGATCATCGTAAATTGATTATAAATATAATTTGTTAATTAGTTATATTTTTATTTATTTATTATAAAAATAATAATATATATATATATATATATAAATGTTTTGGAGTGTATGGGTTTTGAACCCACGACCACCCACCAAGCCCAAGACTTAAGAAATGACCAAACAACAACGCACCACACATATCTCTTTTACAAATAAATTCACATATAAATAGTTTAATTATCAATAATAACAAAGTACTATCCTAAAGAATAATATCCGATTATCTAAGCGCCAAGCTCATGAGACCGTACACACAACTCATCGAGCCAAGCGCCAAGTCCCTCCATTCCATTCCACTAGTCAAAGTCAAACACTAAGCTTCAATGCATCACCTTAGGCTCACTACATCATACGACCACAATTCAGGAAGCAATACATAACCACAACGCACAAGTGCTAAGTTCCAATCCCGAAAGCCACTCTACAATCCTTAAAGACTCGCACCTGTAGCCACCGAGACACACAATTCAACGCATATGTACAATGCACCAAGGAAAGTTGATGAGTCAAGCATCAAAGGATGATTAGTTGTAAGCGCAAAGTTTAAAGGACTTAGACTAGGACAAGAGGGAAGGAGGTGGCATACACACTAGGAAAGTAAGCTAGAGGAATTGGCAAGTATGGCGCAAGGCTAGCATAGCTACCAGGCAAGGGAGTCAATAGTTTTCTTAAGTGAATAAATAAAGATTAGACGCTTAATCCTAACCCAACCAATCCCCTAAAGAGAGTAACTTATATTTACAAACAAGTAAAGAAAAACTTACGCCTAACCCTGTTTCTAGTTTAAGTAGCGCAAATTTGAAACGATCTTGAACTCACCCTAACAACCTTGGTTGATGCAGGTTAAATCATACAGGATGGATAGGAATCGAGGGAGTTGAGGACGAGGAGCATCGTCGTAGGCACCACCAACACCGCCAGCGCTGCCACCACCATTGTTGGAAGTAGCTCTCATAATGCGCTCGTTGGAGGCCATAAATGAGACTTTAAAAGGGAGACAACCGACAGGAATTGAAGTGGAACCCCCACCATATGGAACGGGTAATCCAAAAGTGTCAAGGGATTTAGGGGGAGGACCTCCACCCGAAGACATCACTCGAGAATTGCAGAAGATTGAACTTTCAGAGTTTGTCGGGGGTCACGCCAGTGAGCATGCGAAATCATGGTTGGAAGGCATAACAAGGTGTTTTTCCTTAAGGGACTATGCGTCCAACTCAAAGGCGAAGATGGAAATTTTCAGTTAAGAGACAACGCCTTGAACTGGTGGGGAAACCTGGAAAGACAACTGCATCTTACCCCAGACACAGTATCTTGGGAACTTTTCGAGGACAGGTTCCGAAGGAAATATCTTCCAGCTTATTATGAGGAACAACAAGTAGGGGCGTTTCATGCCTTAGTACAGGGAAACATAATTGTAGAAGAATATGATATCAGATTTATGGAATTGGTCAAATATGTTTTGTATATGGATAATGACCAACAACAGGCAGAGTGCTTCATCTATGGATTGAACCCTAAGATAAGAGCTATGGTACGGATGTGGAAACCTTCTTCGGTAGCAAAATCTGTGGAAAATGCGCGTTATGCAGAGAAACACATGAACCTAACTGAGGGTATGAGACCGACCTTTCTGCATCATCCCAGATTCGTGGGGAAGGCCCCTAGGACATTTCCCAGGGGAGGGGGCTCAAGGCCACCTCCATGTGGTAAAAGAGTCACACCAAGGACAGTAACCACGGGGATTTCAATGGTAGTGAGTGCAACATCTCGTTCATCACCAACGATGTATACAGGTCCACGACCATCTCAGGGAACAACTAGTAGGGGAAGGGGTTCCAGGGGAAGGAACTCCTTTCAGAGACAGTCACATAAAAGTGCATTGGTTCAATCTCGGGTTACCTGTTGGGGGTGCGGAGGACCCCATTATTAGCGTGACTGCCCAGAGTTACAATCAGGTTTCATGCATAGAGAAGGAAAGGCCTCAATGGGAAGAGAAAGTAGAAACCACCATATTTATGCAGTGGTTAATAATCGCCATGCCAAACATCAATCCATAGTGGCGGAGTCATCAGGTACGCTAAATCATATAAATGTTAAGTTTTTATTTGATTCTACTGCAACAGATAGTTTCATTTCACCATCTGCATTAGAAAAGAGTGGGTTGGTAGCCTATGAGCACGATGACTTTAAACAAGTCGAGATGGATTTAGGGGAAAAACAAGTGGTAGGACCTAGTGTTGATAATTGTATAGTATACCTGGGAACGTATACTACCAGTTTGAAGGTATACGTCACTGCTCTAGGGGCATATGACCTAATCATTGGAATGGATTGGTTAGAAGATCATCGAGCTTTAGTAGATTGTTTCGCAAAAAGGGTTCTCTGTGTAGACGACGAAGGAAGGCCAGTAGAGATACAGGGTGTACAGAGAAAAGCGTCATTATGCTTTACCTCAACTATGAATGTTAAGAAATTCTTGAGGAAAGGATGTCGACTTTATGTAGTGGAAGTAGTGAACAAAAGGAAGGGACTCTCATTGGATCAGTACCTGGTATTGTCAGAATTTAAGGATGTTTTTCCGAATGAGTTACTAGGGTTACCTCCTGAGAGGGAGCTTGATTTTACTATTGATATAAAACCTGGTGCATAACCAATTTCCAAAACTCTGTATCAGATGACAGTGCCAGAACGTTGTGAGTTGCAAATGTTGTTGAAAGAGTTACTGGACTTAGGGCTAATAAGGCCCAGTGTCTCACCTTGGGGTGCACCAGGAATTTTTGTAAAGAAGAAGGATGGATCCTTACGACTGTGTATAGACTACAGGGACTTGAACCACGCTATAGTGAAAAATAGGTACCCGATGTCGTTGATAGATGACCTCTTCGATCATATGAAAGGAGTAATGGTATTCTCAAAGATCGATTTGCGATCCGGGTATCATCAGTTAAGGATTAAGGAAGGAGATATTCCTAAAACTGACTTTCAAACTCAGTTTGGACATTACGAGTTTGTCGTAGTACCTTTCGGACTGACCAATGCACCAAAAGTATTCATGAGCCTCATGAATGACGTATTCCGGAAGTACTTAGACCAGTACAAGTCTTTCTAGATGACATCTGTAAGGACCACACAATGTACCTTTTTGCCTATACTTTTTCGCCACTATTATACTCTTGATCACCCATAGTTAGACTCATACTATCACTTTATCTGATCATCCCAAAGGTATACAACGTCCCTTCTCATTACTATACGTTTAATCTATTTTGCATAATATTTTACATCACACTCGTACTTGACCATTGATTAGAAATGCATAAGTGTTCAAAACTGCAGATTAGCATTTGAGGCCTATTGCTGAAACACAAAACTGTCCAAGGTCGCTGTGGCTGAAACACAGAACTGATGTTGAAACACGGAGCTGCTATACAGTCTGAGGTCGCAGATACTGAGACACAAAGATGCTACACAATCTGAGGTCGCAGATGCTGAAACACGGAGCTGTTACACAGTCCAGAGTTGCAGATGCTGAAACACAGAGGAAACCGCCAGGACCGATGATGTTGAAACACAAGGAATCCGTTACAGTCAGCAGTCAACAAAGCTCTAACCATCGCACCTACACAAGAAATCCGACACAGTCAGAGCGCAATTCACGTGGCTGAAACAGCCCGCAAATTGCGATGATGAAACAACATCAGCAGCAACGAGAAGAAGTTGTTACACCAGCCATAACAACAATACCTCATTCAGCTCCTGTAATAGCATTCTATTGCACGAGACTAGGACATCCTATTCTGGTTTAGAAAGTAGATCCAACTAAATATAGGACTCAGATACACATTGTAAATTATTGTATCGAAGGGATTTCCTCTTTAAATAAGAGGAAATCATCATTCGAGGGATCCAAGTTTTATGTATTGAAGAAGCTCCAGAGAAGAGGGATGTATTCCATTTCAGATTGTAATATGATGTTTTGACAGATGAATAAAAGTCTT
>SNQJ01S0076266.1:20339-48821 GCA_010110895.2 Picea sitchensis
ATCATATACATCATCATCAATAACATTAAACATTCATAAAATTTACATTCACATAGTAGATCGCATTATATACATCATCATCAATAACATTTAAACATTCATAAAGGTTCATACATCTTAAAGTTTAAGTGTATCATTTAATGGTTTCTCTGTGACTATAAAATAAAGTATATAGGCCTCCGGTAATCCTGGTTGTCTAAGTCAAAAGGCGGTGTTACATACACCCCACCTCCGAGAAACATATTCTCGAGGTGGTCAAAAAAGTGAGGGATAGTCTCGTCGTAGTGTCTCAGCGTCTTCCCAAGTAGCAGATCCTGGACTATACTTGTCACATTGGACCTTAACTTGGTCTACCAGACGGTTCCTGAGCTATCGAATTATACAGTCCAATATGCATAACGGTTCTACCGTGAGAGTTCCCACATCTGATACCTACAATTCCTTCCAATTTAGTTTATGTGATTCATCAGCAACATAATGACGTAAAACATATACATGAAATACATTATGAGTTTTATGCAAGAGGGGTGGCAGTACGAGACGATAGGCAACGGGTCCAATTTTCTCTTGATTATGAATGGTCCTATAAATCAAGGTGACAACTTTGTCCCCTACCCGAACCATATGGTACTCTTATTAGGCCTGATACGAATGAAAACCCGGTCTCCCACTTCATAACTTTGGTCGGTCCTGTGTGAATCTCCATAACTTTTCTGCCTATCATGTGCTTCCTTTAGTCTCTGCCTAATATGAATAACTTGTTCCTCCATCTCTTGAATCAATTATGGACCAACTTTTACTCGGTCTTCTAGTCTATCCCAACTCAATGGAGTTATGCATGGCCTTCCATACAGAGCTTCGTAGGGTGGCATTCTGATGGAGCTATGAAAACTGTTATTGTAGGAAAACTCGACCAAACGTAGGTACTTCTCCCACTGGGTTTGACTATCCATGACATACATCCTGAGCATGTCTTCCATGACTCGATTTACTCTCTCATTTTGCACATATGTTTCAGGATGATAAGTTGTGCTTAGGTTCAACTGAGTCCGCAACACTGACTGCAAACTTGTCCAAAACCTAGAAGTGAATTTGGAGTCCCTATCTGAAATGATCTTCTTAGGTATCCCGTGCAAATGGATAACCTCATTTACAAACAAATGTGCCACATCAGTGACATCGTAAGTGTCTCTAACTTGAATAAAATGATCACTCTTGGTCAACTTATCAACTATCACAAGAATGACATTATGTCTATGAGATGTGAGCGACAACCCCACAAAAAAATCCATAGAGATTACTTCCCACTTGGACATAGGAACATCATGTGATTGTAGGAGGCCTACCAGGTGATGGTGATTGTCTTTCACTTGTTGACACTCTAGGCACTTGGTGATGAAATCGACTACATCATGCTTCATGCCTAGCCAGAATAAGAGATTCCTCATGTCTGCATATATTTTCTTCACACCCGGATGCGCACAATAAAGTGCTCTATGGGCTTCCTTCAGTATGATGCTTTGAATATCCCCACTTTTAGGGATGTACATCCTTCCCCGATATCTTAACAATCCGTCTGCTTCCAGACTATATCCTTCATACTTTGGATCTAACTGCCTCCCACTTTGGAGGTTTGAAGTAACCTCTAAATACCAACTGTCTTCTTGGAGTTGCGTCAACACATTTTCTCTCAAATTGACTTTTAAGTGTATCAAGGAGAAGACACGCGGTCTCCTACTCAAGGCATCTGCGACCAAATTTTCTTTTTCCTTGATGTATGAAATACCAAAATCTTACTCACTCATAAAATCACTCCATTGCCTTTGACTAGCATTTAGATCCCTTTGAGTGAAGAGATGTTTTAAACTTTGACGGTCCATTTTGAGCTCAAAGTTTCACCCCACAAGATAGTGCCTCCAAAGTTTCAGATCTAGCATTACAGCTGCCAACTCTAAATCATGAGTTGCGTATAGCTCTTTGTGTTTCTTAAACTTCCTTGATGCATAAGCTATCACTCCTCCATCCTGCATTAGCATGGTCCCCAACCCTTGCTTCGAGGCATCTGTGTAGACTGTGAAGTACTTTCCCATATCCGACACTCATAGAATTGGCACACTAGTTAGTAACCTCTTAATCTCAATGAATGCACTATCACATTATTTTGTCCATTCATACCTAACCCCCTTGCACTGTAAAGTGGTGATGGGTTTCGCTATTTTGGAGAATCCTTCCACAAATATCCCATAATAACCTACTAGCCCCATGAATCTTCTCACCTCATGGGCATTTTTCGGCACTGGCCACTCCATAATGGCCTTTACCTTTTCTGGGTCCACAAAGATTCCTTCGTCGGAAATGATATGACCTAAATAGTGAGTGGATCTCTTTACTGGAAGAAGGAACACTTTAGCTTTCCAAACAGTTGTTCTCTTGAAGGCAAGACAAAACTACTCGTAAGTGTTCCTCATGTTCTCTTGCTTTCTTGGAATAGATGAGGATGTTGTTGGTCACTATAATTGCTAATTGATTCAAACAATCAAGTGATACATGAATTGTCAACCCGAGGGGAGATCTTTTTATTTCAAAGATAACCACATACTATATATTCTCAATTCCAAAACATGGGTGCAGTAAAAGAAGCATACTAGTCACTTGCTTGAATAAGCGAGAGTTTGAATTAAAATCAAAGGGAAATCAATCTTCCCTATTGTAGATCTTTAAAGAGATTAATCTAAGAATCATGGATTACATTAGAATAACACTTGCAATATGAAAGAACAACTATACGCAGCGGAGAACAAGACCCTTACTCTCAAGCGAGACTTGATGCGACACTCTTTCTTGAAAACAATAATGCAGAAAAAGTTAACTTTATCTAGCAGGAGAACAAAGACCATCTAGTTCCTTCCTTTCTAAGTAGGAGCCTTAATCCCTATTTCTGTTAGCACACTTATGAAATTGAGGGTTCACGAGAGAGCAGGACCAGTGATCCCTTCCTTTACGGGGACCCTTAACTTGATCTACGGCTAGCACATGAAGGACTAATGGAAATATCTGAGGAAAACAGGATGTTAAGTTTCCTTTCTTTCTGAGCGGGAACCCTTAACCCAATCCATGACTAACACACTTGCAAAGGTAAAAGAAATCTGAGAGGGCGGGATGTTTCAGGTTGTACCAGCTTTCTAAGCGGGAACCCTTAACCCAATCCTTGGCTAGCACACTTGCAGTAATAAAATCTGAGGAGGGCCGAGGATGTTTTGATTCCTTCCCTTGGCGAGGAATCCTTAACCCAATCTTAGCTAGCACACTTGCGAGATTAAATGAAATCTCTGAATGGGACAAGATGTTTGATTCCTTCCTTTCTAGCGGGAACCCTTAACTTGAGTCTACGGCGGCCACAATTAGAGTAAATGGGAAATCTCACGGAGGAGGGAGGACGGGATATTCTGATTCCTTCCTTCACGAGCAAGAACCCTTAACCCAATCTCATTTCACTTTTACTAGGTCAAATAGAAATCTGAGGAAGGGCGGGGATGTTGATTCAGCTACTGTCACGGCGGGGAACCTTTAACCCTAGTCTGCGGCTAGCCTCATAAAATCATCTGCACAAGATTGCTAATAAAAGAATTACGAATTTCATTCAATAGACTAAGACAGAGTTCAGTAGTGTTTAAGCAAAGCGAAATTCATTAAAAGTAGTGTTCAACAAACAAAATTTAATCAAAGCATAAGCGAAGTGTACTAACACTTCTAAACTAATGGGTGAATCTTGTGAAGAGGTGGGCCCTACCTTCTCACAATATTCCCCACGAAGCGAGAAATCTAGAAGGATACTCAAAGCGGTCTTTTATTCATCTGTCAATTTATCATATTACAATCTGAAATGGAACACGTCCCTCTTCTCTGGAGCTTCTTCAATACATAAAACTTGGATCCCTCGAATGATGATTTCCTCTTATTTAAAGGAGAATCCCCTCGATACAATAAAATTACATGTGTGTCAGTCCTATATTTAGTCGGATTTACTTTCTAAACGAGAATAGGATGTCCTAGTCTATGATATAAATACTTTATTCCACGAGGGAGATGAATGAGGTATTAATAGCATTGCAATTTGTTGTAGCAGCTTCTTCTCGTTATTCTTGATGATGTTTAGCATGAAATTTCGGGTTGTTTTGACCCGCGTGGTGTGCTTTGGCTGTGTCATCTTTATTAAATAGGGCGGCGGTTAGATCTTTGTTGGCCGTACAGTATAGCGACTCCTTGTGTTTTGACATCATTCGGTCCACAGTGGTTTCTTACGTGTTTCATCATACGCAACTCACGGACTTTCTGCTTATTTCAGTGTTTAGAAGCATCTGCCGACCTCGGGCGTGTAGCATCTTTGTCTCGTATCCTTGATACTCGAGGTATAGCATTTCCGTGTTTTCGACATCGGTTAATGTTTATTCTAGCGACCTTGGGCAGTTTCGTGTTTCAGCAATAGGCCTCAAATGGTAATCTGGAGTTTTGAACACTTATGCATTTCTGATCAATGGTCAAGAATGCGGTGATGTAAAATATTTTGCAAAACAATTTAAACGTATAGTATTGAGAAGGGGCGTTGTATACCTTTGGCATGATCAGATAAAGTGATAGTGATAGTATTGAATTAAAATATGGGTGATCAAAGAGTATAATAATTGGCCCGAAAAGTATAGGCAAAAGGTACATTGTGGTCCCTAACTGTCCCCCAACTCAAGGTGTTGCGTGTCCTCAAGCAACTCCTTGGCGACCGAGTCTGGATACTGACTTTGATCATGTAAGTTACTCAAGTGGCCGAATTGTGGGAGTGCTTGCATGCATTTGGCGTTATGAACCCTTGCACCTCCTGCAATATTTGCCATGCTGCTATTTCTATCTTCTTAGGCAGCTTATAACCGACTTGATACCTTTCTAGTAGCAGCAGAGAGAATGGGAAAATAAAACCCGGTACCCTATCGATTTTCAGCACAATGTCTAACACACTAGATGTAGTTGGGTATCCTAGAAATTGCTAGCTACTTCTAGGTTGGCGGGACCAAAAGGATTGTGCTTTTGTCTCTTCTCCATGGATTGCTACCAAAATAGGTTATTGGCACGGAGGAAGGAATATCTATGGATGCGATGATGTGTTCACAATCCTGGAGTATTTCTGATTGTAGTTGTTGAACATTTTCAGTCACCCCTGGTTGTTTTTAAGAACTCATAATATTTTGTGATAAAGGTGGTTTATATGCAGTAGTTAGGGTCACAATCTAGAGGAAGCGATTATCTTCATTGTGCTTAGCATCCAAAAAGTCATCTTGCCACAAAATCTGATTAAAGAGAAAGGAAGTGAATGCTCTAATTTGAATGTCCCCAACAAGGGGATTTATGTTTTATGTTCAGTGACCTGTTTTATGGAATAACCTCATTATGAAAGTATGCCTCAAAGAGGAGGTGTTGATCCCTAGTAGAGGAAACTACAAAAGTTTGATAAAATGTTGATTGTATTGTTATTAATGCATGGGGTTTACCATCTATAATGGACTTGATCTAAAACCACGTGAGTCACTCCATCAGGAATAAGGAGTAGATGCAAGATGGCTTCCTTGTTGTTAATACGCACCAAATCAAAAAATCTGAGGACCAATCCGCCTTTCAATTCTTTGTTCTTCTTCTTAAAGATGCAAGCTTCTGGTAGTATCTGTTCTAATACTACTTCCCAATTTGAGTAAAATTATGGTTGACAGTTTTTTGGTACTAGGGTTTAGGCTTGTGTTCGTATCGCATTTCTTCATTTTGTATTTTGCCTTGCTCATCCATAGGCGAGTCTGTGTTTGTTGGGAAGTAGTGGGATTAGGCACAGTTTGGGTAAAATTTTCCTTGGAAGTGGGGAGATTGATCCGGTTGGGAGGTGTAAATTCCTCCATGGGCATTGTCTATACAACCTTGTTGGTGACAAAGGTAGGGGCTTCTTTGTTGCAATGCACCGGGCTCAATATTAAGCTTGAGAGGGGAGCTGGCGGTTCTTTTATTCTGTAGCAGGTTCTTCCTTAGGCTTAGGAGGGCTTTGCTAGTTCCGTTATGTTATGCTTGAGTTCTTCCTTGGCTACAAAGGGTAAAAGAGTAGGGGGCTACTCAGCGGTTGAATTACCTTATAGCCTGCTTGATGGTAAATATCTCCACATTGGCAATACATATATTCTTTACACAAGCTTTCTGTAGTATTTTCTGACAAGGTTGTTGTTCGAACTAAAGGTGTACAAATTTGGTTCTTTTTCATATGCTTCCCTAATACTGGCTAATTCTTTGGCGATATGCTTCCAATTGAGACTTTAAAACTTGTTTTCTTCAAGACATCGACCATTGTTGGTTTGGATTGTGAGACGAATGGTTCTTGTGTGGCAGTCACAACCTCATGGTACAGTTCTTATGGAAGCCTACAGGAATAGCGATTGATGCTTATGTTTCCAGCCTTACTCTTGGTGTAAGGAGAGTAGTGTTTCATCACCTTCAACCTCTAATTCCTGAATCTCAATATCAATGTCAGTTCATTTTGGTTCTTTTGTTTCAACCATTGAATGGGTAGTTGGTTTTAAACTGCTGGCGAGAGGTAGTGTTCGCGACATTACAGACCTCGATTCTGTAATTACATTCAAAATCGTTGGTTGGTTCTTTTGTTTCAACCACTTTATTTGAAACAAATGATGTACAGGCATCTGGTTCTGTAACTCAATGTCAATATGTGGTTCTTGTGTTTGTCGTGGAGTGTTTCTTGTGTTGACTATGTTTGGTTCTTGTGTTTATTCACGTTATGTAAGGAGCGGATGGTGTTCACGATTATCACAGGCATCTGGTTCTTGTGTTTAGTGCAGAAGTAGTTGGAGTAGAAACCGAAGATCCCGGGATTAGGGAGGTTGGAGGTGTACGAGGTATCAGTCAATTGGTGGGGGATCCAGGGTAGTGGTCATAAAGGGTAGCCTTGTTAAGGTCTTGTTTGCTTTTTCTGTAAGAATGGTGGAAAGAGGGGAATTTTTTTTCATTTTAAATTGAGGGTCTTTCTTCAATAATGAGGCTGACAAAATTATCTAGTTGAGAGTCATCAACGAGAATATAGGGAGGAGTGGATGACTCTGGTAGGATATGTGGTGGATCAGGTGGGGTAGGGGAAATGACTAGAATGGTTGGTTCTGTGGGCGGGATATTGGGTACTTTGGGGAAGTCTAGGGGGTTTCTTGAGTTCTTTGCTCACAAGAATTTCGGCAGTTGGTTGAGGGTTATGGGTGGGTTATTTAGAGGACAGTTTTATTGGTCAAAACCCCTCAGATGAAGTAATTAGACAGGCGATGGTGGGTAAGTGTGAGGGTTTGGATCTTTAGCCTTTCCTACAGTAGTAATGCCATATTCTTCAAGCAATGACAAATAATAGGGAATATTGACCCGACTGTTATGCCTTAAATGAGAAAGTAGAAAAAAGTCATGTTAGACTACGATGTCGACCTTCGTAGGAATTGAAGGTAGTGCTGATGAATCTGACCACCGGGCCGTAGAGGCATTGGTACAGCTGAACACCTTTGCCCTTCAATTCAATTCTTTCCACGGGAGGGAAGAAGCTCTGCTGAACATCCACGATGATATGATTTCCATTGAACATACGAGTGCCATCCCTAGGGAGGCCTGAGGAGCCGTACTATGTGTTCTTACATTACGGATATTTGGATGCACAGTGATGTGAGATGGTTCTCTTGAAGATTTCCAGTTATTTGTGGGACTTGTTGTTCATTATATCCTTGAAGTATGTGGAAGTAATTAAGCCACCACACTGTTGGAAGATTTGATCACAGTTGGATAGTGTTCGAGCATCGCTGTGGTGGCGGGCTCATTTATTATGACAGCTCCTCCCATGGCTACTAGCAGTAAGATACAGCGTCCGAGAGTTTTGTGTATCATCTCGGCTCAAAGTGTGAGTTTTCTGAGGGACTATATGCGGGAATAGTGGTTAAATGAGCGAAAAGGTGGTGAAATGGGGATGGCGGTGAAAAAATCGGAGGAAATGATGGTATCCTTGGTTGGTATGTGTACTTCCCCTCGGGTTAAGTGCAACTTCGGTAGCACTTGAATGGTTCATAATGACATAGAATCTTTCTCATTAACTACAATATAATCTGAATTACACAGTATTTACATACCTCGCCTTACTAGTTTGATTAAGTTACGTAACAAGATATCATGCACTGTCGGTACAGTCATGTAGTAAGCGAGGTGCTGATCTAATTGTCGGTTTCGGCGAGAAGGGCGAACTATAATCGGCGTGGAAGCTTCGGCGAGCGATGGTGAAAGACTAGTGTTCCAACAACCGAGAGAAGAGCGAAACAATTGTTGTAGATGAAGAGCGTGAATGGTGTTCGAGTGCCGGAAGAAAGTCAAAAGTGTTATTCGGTGTTTACGTATGGAAAAAGTCGAAAGTGTTGAGCAGTGGTGTTTCAACATCGGGGAAAAGTCAATAGTGTTGAGCAATGGTGTTGCATCATTGAAAGGGGAAAGGCGAAAAATTTGTTGGACGGAGTTGTTTCGTCTATGAAAATGGTGAGGAAATGGCAGGATGGAATTTTTTTGGGAGTGGGAAGAATATAAAGTGTTGAGCAGTGGTGTTTGAGCAATGGGAAAATGATGAAGGTTGACAATGGTGTTTCAGCATTATGAGAAGAAAAATGATGAAGGGTTGCGACAATGAATTGTTTACGACGGAAAGAAAAAGCCCGAAAACAATTTACGAACGGAGTTGTTTAAAACCGATGAAAGATGGTGAGGAGATGGCGGACTATGGTGTTTTGGGAGTGGGAAGAAAAAAATGTTGAGCAGTGGTGTTTTGACGCTCCGGGGAAAAAAGTCAAGCGGTGTTGAACAATGGTGTTCGGCATCGGAAAGGAAAAGAAGCGAGAAACAATTGTTGAATGAATTTTTTTGTCGATGAAGGATGGTGAAAAAATGGCAAAAAGGTTTTCGAGCCGTGATGGGGGAAAAAGGTATGAGTTTAGTGTTTTGTTAATGAAAGAAAGAGGCGGTTAGGGCCCGGTGTGGTGTTTCGGCAATAGATAAAAGTCAAAAGTACGGAACAATGGTGGTTTGGCATTAGAAGCAAGTCAGGAGGAGAATGTTGGAAGCGGTGGGTGTTTCAGCAGCGTGAAGGTCAACGGTGTTGAAACGGTGGTGTTTCAGCATCACGAGAGCTCGTCTTTTTGAAGTGGGATCGTCCTCTTCTAATGGTTGTACTTTGATCAGAGATCTACAAAAATGGCCTTAACATGGTATTTCTTAGCAAGGATTATTAGTAAACAAAATCTAATCTAATCTAATACTAAAGAAGATTAACTT
Source organism: Picea sitchensis (assembly GCA_010110895.2). Lineage (NCBI taxonomy): Eukaryota > Viridiplantae > Streptophyta > Pinopsida > Pinales > Pinaceae > Picea > Picea sitchensis. The sequence continues at coordinate 29,718 of SNQJ01S0076266.1, forward strand.
AAAAAGAATTAATTTCTATTGGGGGTAGAAACCCCCTCAATGAAAATAAGATGAGCATCTGCCATGCATGTATCCTTTAAATCTTCTTTAGAAATGGGTTGTTGGTCTGGTGGTAGATGATGACCATTTTACAAATGCTTGAGTTAGGTCATCGATTGTGAGGGCCTTACTATTCCATTGGGAAAGACTATGTCCCGCCATTGAGTCCGAGCCAAATGTATGCAGGTTTTCCTTGAAATTCTTTGAGGCAGGAATCATCTGATAGGGCCAGTGCCTTTGGAACTGCTTGTTTTTATATTTTTGTCATGCGTTTTGATCTTTTCTTGCTGGATTATGGTTGTTTTATTTGAATGGCATCTAGTCTTTTCTCCTCTAGTTCATTAGGCTGCAGCACAGCTCTCTGTGCATCGGTTAGATAAAGGTTGATATCTAAAGAAGTCCTTAAGTTTTTATCTCAAATTCCACGGGAAAAACAACCTCTTTCATAGACTAATTCATAGGGAGAAAATCATATAGTATTTCTCCAGGTAGTTAAATGAGCCCATTGGTTCAAGGAGGTTGTGGGACCAATCCTTTCTACTTTCCTTCGAAATGTTTGTGAGAATGGCTTCTATTACTTTGTTTGTGCTCCACCTGTCCATTGGCAGGGGTGGTGTGTTGTAGTCATTCTCTGCTGAATATGATATTTCTGAAGGGTGGCTTTGAACCCTTGAGAGTTGAAGGAGGTCCTCCATCGTAACTAATTCTCTTGGCATTCAAATACGGTGAAGATGTCTTTAAATAAAAAAAATTATAATTGCTTCTTCATTAAGCTCTATGGAGTGCTGTAGCTTCCACCCATTTAGTCATGTGAGTGCATGCGGACCAGTATATAAACTTTGATTGGATGGAGGATTAATGGGTCCTATGAAGTCTAGGCCCATCTTTCAAATGGTTCAAGAGTACTACACAGGGTTTGTGGAATTCCATCTACATGATTAGGTTGGCCTACTCTTTGGCCATTATCCACCGAATATGACATATTTCTTTGCATCTTTGAAGAGTGAGGGCCAATAGTACCCCATCCACGAAAATTTTATATGTTGTTCTTTTATCATCAAAATTCCTCCACAAGAACCATCATATGACAAGATTTCAATATATCTTACACCTCATCTTCTCGAATACACCTTGGTTCTTGATCATCTCTTGTATGGAAGAGGTACCCTTATCCAACTATACCGAGCACTTTGATGAATAATGCTTTTATTCATCAAAGTGCTTGGTACAGTTGGATAAGTGGGTAACTTCCCTGCAACTAAATAGTTAGCAATATCGCATACCAAGGTGAGTGAGCCCGGCGCAAATGGAGTATTCATCGAGGAAAGGAATCATCTTGGGGTATCAATATCATGTGTCAATCAAGAAAATCAACAACTACATTCTCTTTTCCTAGTCTATCTACAATTGTGATATCAAATTCTTGCAATAATAGTAGCCATCGGTGATAGCATTTGTGATAGGTTTATTCATTAAGTACTTGATAAGCCAGGAAGTGATGGAGTATGGACAAAAGTAAAATAGTCGATAATGTAATGTCTAAATTTATTAATTGCATAGATAAGTGCTAAGAATTCCTTCTCAGTGAATTGTCTGTATAATTGATTTCAGCAGGGGGCATATTCTTGTTGATGAAATATGTAACATGGGGAGATGAATCTTCTTCTGTCCCGAGCGAAGCTCTATAGCGATTAATACGAAGCATTGGAGGGATATGTGAAAGGGGAGTGTCAATTCAGGTCCTCTAAGGATAGGAGCTATAGATAGTTGATGTTTAAGTGTGCTAAATGCTTCTTGACAAAAATGGTCCAATTGAATTCAACATTTTTCATCAGGTAAAACAAATGGGGAGAAGCTATTTTGGAAAAATTCTTAATAAATCTTAAATGGTATCCATCATGTCCTAGAAGCTTCTTACTCTGTTTGGGCTTTGGGGTGGAAGATCCTTGTGAGCTTGTATTTTGGATGGGTCTGCACAGATTCCTTGAGATGAATGGAAATGTCAAGCACTATTCCTTCACTCATCATCATATGGCATTTTCTATACTTAAGGAGAGTTGGTCTTGTGGCATCTTTTAAGTACCTTCTCAAGGTTTCAGTGCTTCCTGAAAAGAAAAAACATAAGGAGTAAAGTCATCCAAAAATTTCATAAGAGAAATTAAAGCATGTCAGAAAAATTCCTAAAACACCCTTTGGAAGGTTCAGTGCATTATGAGTCCAAATGGAAGGACTCTATGAAGAAGGTTCCCAAAGAACAGTGAAGAGGTGGTTTTATCTTGATCTTGATGTGCAATTTTAATCTGATTGTACACACTGAAACCATCTAAAAAAAGAGAAAAATTTCTTCGAATGGAAATTATCTAGTACTTGGTCAATGAATGGTAGTGGCAAGTGATATTCAGTGGCTTTATTTAAAGCTCTGTAATCCCACATACTCTCCATTTCTCATTCTTCTTAGGAACTATTACCAGCGGGGACACCCATTCAACTGTCGATATAGGATAGATAAACCATTGAGCAATTTTTGAGTTCTTCCTTGAGGGATTTTCTCTTAAATTTGGGTTCATTCATGTTGAGGTTATTGATTGGTCGACAATCATCCTTAATATATATTCTATGGTTACATAATTCAGGAGAGATTCCATTAATACGTAATCTGTCACGAATGCTTCTTTATTTTCTGAAGTAACTTCGTGCTTGTTGTGTTTAAATCATCAAATGAGGGTTTATATTTAATGTTTTCGAGGTTCAATTTTATTGGTATGCTTTTGGAGGAGATGGTTTAGGTGTTTGAGTTGGGCTTCCCGAATTGAGGTTTTTACGGATTATCAGACTCCAATAATGCGATTAATTGATTATGAATTTGTGGAGTGAGGAGGGCTCGCAAATAAAATGATTGATAATTTCATCCTCGATGGAGTCTTTTAGGCTTAAAGCTTGTTCGATAGTCAGAAGAGGTTGAAAGTAGGTTGATCCTCAAAATCTACCCATACGAGAATTATCATTAGCGGGGTTGTAGCATGAGGATAGAGTGTAGGCTGCTTAGTTTCATAACCGTTTGAAATTGTCATTGATACGATCTCTGACTGATAAGCATATCTTTGGTAGTAATACGACCTACCAATGAAGTGCCTGACTTTGTTTGGAGTTTACAACAACTTGTAAAGTCGGCCCGGATAATTCCAGGATTCCACAGATATCTTGAGGTCTTCAATGACTCCTTACGGTTTGATTTTAGAATGATCAGCTAATTCTAGGATGGTTTAGAGTCTCTCGACTTCGTTCCCTGTAATTGTAGGAGTTGTAAGGTTTCTAAAGTCATGATATTGATGGCGCACCTAGGTCTACAGGGACTCGAGGGATTATCATTTTTTCCAACTTAATGTAGCGATTGGGGTGGCAGGATCACCATATTTGACTGAAGGAGTCTTACCTGTCATTAATGCAGTGGTCTCCCATAACATGGGCTGTAAGGGGATCCTTAGTTTTCCTACCGAGCTTTTTAACAAAAATATCTCGCATTGTCCTAGCACTTAGATAGATGCGTCTGGAGTTCTTGTAGTAAATTTTAACATATAAATTTTTGTAATTACCCTATAAGATTAAAGGCTGGCGATTCAGGCATTTTGTTCAAGGCTAAACTCGAGGGAATGAATGTAGGTATTTTTGTTTTGGCCCGGCATTGTTAGAGGATGATTGTACCTTTTAGGGTGCATCATGCTCTTTGTTCCTCTTTATCATAAGAGGTAACATCGACTATGGTAGGTTATACTATTCTCACAGATCGAAGATGAATAAGTTGCATTGTGCAGGGAGAAAGGAAAGTGTAGGTTGGTTATAAATATCAATGCACAACTTTATTATTAGGGTTGGGGTTAGGTTACCTTGAGGTGGTAGGTCTCATCGTTTGATTGTTTGAATTTTCGATAAGGAGTGGTTGTGAAATTGAGGTAATTGATTTTGAAGGGGTTTGTTGTCCTCTCAATTCTGATTCCATTGATGCGATATGGTTGTTGTTGTTGTGGAGGCCAAAGAGAGGTCCACATTGGGGATCAACAAAGGGTGGGTTATTTTGTTGCATGGGCGGGCAAGTTTGTTGCATGGGTGAGTAAGTTTGTTGCATGGATGGGTAACTTCGTTTGATTAGTGTATTGTATTTGATTGTAGGGGGTAACTCATTTGATTGAAGCAAAATAATTATTCCAGCGATTAGGAGATGCAAATGGTGCGTTAGAGTTCATACCTTGTCCTCGCGGTTTCCATTGTCTCCTTTGTGTGTGTCATCAGATAGACAACTTGAGCTTCTTCATCCATTAGTTTGTAATGCTGCTTTGATCCCTAGTAAATATGGACAATTTTGGGTATCATGATCTTTGTCGAGATAGTGCTTGATTGGTTTTTTGTCTAGTGGACATTCTCTTCATGGGTGCTTATCTCTACATTGAGAACAAAAGATGGACAAGTCTGCTTCTTCTTCTGCTTACTTTTTCTTAATCTGGAGGGTTTCCATTTGTGAGGCAAAAGAGAGCTTAACATTTCAGTTTTAAATCTTCAAGTAAATTACCTATCTACTGGCTCTTATTTGCTCCCCAGCTGATTGCGGACTCTTGAAAATGGTGTCCTAGCTGTTTAATCTGTTTCTTGAATCTCCTCTTGAACATCTTTTGCATAAATTGACAATTTCATCAAATGATTCCTTAGATATGTCCCCTTTCCCAAGCATATTGAACATATCGAGGAGAGTCATCCCTTACCCTTTTAATAAAATAGTTTGAGAATATCACTTACTTACATTGGGATGACTAGATCTTTGTAGATTGTATTGTAGCCTCTCTACAAAGTCTTCACAGATTCTCAAATCCTCTTTAAATCATTTTAAATGGCTCCTCCCTCTTTTCTCTCTGGATTCAGTGATGATCACGGAGTACTTGTTCAGAAATTTCTATTTCATTTGGTCCCATGTTGTGATTACATGGCCTCAAGACATCATAAACCATCTTAGTGTATTCCCTTTTAGTGTTGTTGGAAATAGCATTAATTTTTTAGCATTGGAAGCGTAATCATAACTTCTGCATAATATATCAAACTGGCTTATGGGAATTCATCAGGATCCCTAGAAGATAAACCATGAAAATTAGACAATCTTGAGAGTGGAATGTTTTTTCATGGGGAGGAAACTTCCCCACTAGGGATATACTTAAATAGGGAGATCCTAGTGTAGAGAAAGTTCTCATCTTACCTAAAAGCCGGGGACACACTTGTTCTTTGTGATGCAATTATTCATTGTACTCATCCATGTTTTCCTACTACGCTCCTCTCCTACACTTTCTCTATCCTCAATGTCTCCCACTGGCTTACGGGTGTCTCTGGACTCCAATCTTCTTTCCATGTTCCAAAAATTACTCGAAATGAAGGATGGGAATTCTTTTTGAAGGTTTGGTCGTTGATCAGCAGATTCAAACTTGGATAAAATCTCATCAATGTAAAGTCTTTCTTCCTCCTTTTCCTTTTCCCTTGCCACCGTAGGGTTAGTGTATTTGAGTCTTTCATGCATTCTTTTTTATATAAAGAAAAGAAATCACAAGTGCTTTTTGAAATCTATATCTATCTTCCCAGAAGCACTTGGCCTTGGTGAAAATGTTGGTCACTATAATTGCTTAATTGATTCAAACAATCAAGTGATACATGAATTGTCAACCAGGGAATTCTTTTATTTCAAATATAACCACACACTATATATGCTCAATTCGAAAACTTAGAGTTGTAGTAAAAAAAGAAACTTATACTAATCACACTTGTTTGAACAAACTGAAGTTCTACTTGGATTACAGGAAAGCAATCTTCCTATTGTAGATCTTTCAAGATTATTCTAAGAATCACAGTTACATTAGAATAACACTTACAATCTGAAAAGAACAACTATTCCACAACCAGAGAACAGGACCCTATCTCGAAGCGAGACTTGATCTTGACACTCTTTTATGAAAATAGTAATGCGAGAAAAAGTTAACTCTATCTAGCGGAGAAAAAGGCCATCTAGTTCCTTCCTTTCTAGCGAGAGCCTTAATCCCTATTTATGTTAGCACACTTGTGAAATCGAGGTTTACAAAGAACAGGATAGTCCGATCCCTTCCTTTACGGCGGGGACCCTTGGCGGTCTGGCTAGCACACTTGTACAGGTAAAGGAAATCTACAGAGGAAAAGGAATGTTACGGTTCCTTCCTTTAGTAGGAACCCTTAGCAATCCACGGCTAGCACACTTGCGGAAGTAATAGAAATCTACAGAGGGGCCGGGATGTTTTAATTCCTTCCTTTTCGGCAGGAACCTTAACCCAATCCTTGGCTAGAACACTTTAACGAGTAATAGAAATATATAGAGGGCCAGGATGTTACGATTCAGCCTTCCTTTCTGAGAAAGAATCCTTAACCCAATCTCTTGGCTAACACACTTGCAAGGTGGTAGAATCTCTGAGGACAAGATGTTTTGATTCCTTCCTTTTACGGCGGGGAACCCTTAACCCGATCTAAGCGTTACACTTGCGGAAGTAAATGAAATCTACAGACGCGGGATATTACGATTCCTTCGCTACGTGAACCCTTAAACCAATCTCTAGCTAGCACACTTGCGGAATTAAATGAAATCTCTGAGGAGGACGGGATGTTCACGATTCCTTCTGTCGAGAAGGAACCTTTAACCCTGGTCGGCTAGCCTCATAAAATCATCACACAAGATTGCTAATAAAAAGAATTATGAATTTCATTCAATAGAAACTTCACAAAGGCAGTCATTAGTGTTTGATGAAGGAATTCATTAAAAGCGGTGTTCAACAAACAAAAGAGTAAATCAAAGCATAGCGAAATTGTACTAACACTTCTAAACTAATGGGTGAATATTGTGAAGAAGATGGGCCCTCCCCTCTCACAGATTCCCCTTAACAAAGAGCTAGAAGGATACTCAAAGAAGTCTTTTATTCATCTGTCAAAACATCATATTACAATCTGAAATGGAATAAGTCCCTCTTCTCACGAAGCTTCTTCAATACATAAAACTTGGATCCCTCGAGATGATGATTTCCTCTTATTTAAAAAGGGAAATCCCTTGACCTAATGATTTCCTCTTATTTAAAGAGGAAATCCCTTCGATACAATAATTTACAATGTGTATCTGAGTCCTATATTTAGTTGGATCTACTTTCTAAACCAGAATAGGATGTTCTAGTCTCGTGCAACATAATGCTATTACAGGAGCTGAAAGAGATATTGTTGTTACGGCTGGTGTAACAACTTCTTCTCGTTGCTGCTGATGTTGTTTCAGCATCGCAATTTGCGGGCTGTTTCAGCCACGTGAATTGCGCTCTGACTGTGTTGGCTTTCTTGTGTAGGTGCGACGGTTAGAGCTTTGTTGACCGCTGACTGTAACGGCTTCCTTGTGTTTCAGCATCATCGGTCCTGGCGGTTTCCTCTGTGTTTCAGCATCTGCAACTCTGGACTGTGTAACAGCTCCGTGTTTCAGCATCTGCGACCTCAGACTGTGTAGTAGCTTTGTGTCTCAACATCTGCGACCTCGGACTGTATAGCAGCTCCGTGTTTCAACATCAGTTCTTTGTTTCAGCCACAGCGACCTTGGACAGTTTTGTGTTTTAGCAATAGGCCTCAAATGCTAATCTGCAGTTTTGAACACTTATGCATTTCTAATCAATCGTCAAGTACAAGTGTGATGTAAAATATTATGCAAAACAGATTAAACGTATAGTAATGAGAAGGGACGTTTTATACCTTTGGGATGATCAGATAAAGTGATAGTATGAGTCTAAATATGGGTGATCAAGAGTATAATAGTGGCGAAAAAGTATAGGCAAAAAGGTACATTGTGTGGTCCTAACAGATGTCATCTAGAAAGACTTGTACAAAATGGTCTAAGTACTTCCGAAATACGTCGTTCATGAGGCTCATGAATACTTTTGGTGCATTGGTCAGTCCGAAAGGTACTACGACAAACTCGTAATGTCCAAACTGAGTTTGAAAGTCAGTTTTAGGAATATCTCCTTCCTTAATCCTTAACTGATGATACCCGGATCGCAAATCGATCTTTGAGAATACCGTTACTCCTTTCATATGATCGAAGAGGTCATCTATCCATGACATCGGGTACCTATTTTTCACTGTAGCATGGTTCAAGTCCCTGTAGTCTATACACAGTCATAAGAATCCATCCTTCTTATTTACAAAAATTCCTGGTGCACCCCAAGGTGAGACACTGGGCCTTATTAGCCCTAAGTCCAGTAACTCTTTCAACAACATTTGCAACTCACAACGCTCTGGCACTGTCATCTGATACGGAGTTTTGGAAATTGGTTATGCACCAGGTTTTATATCAATATTAAAATCAAGCTCCCTCTCAGGAGGTAACCCTGGTAACTCATTCGGAAAAACATCCTTAAATTCTGAGAATACCAGGTACTGATCCAATGAGAGTCCCTTCCTTTCGTTCACTACTTTCACTACATAAAGTCGACATCCTTTCCTCAAGCATTGCTTAACATTCATAGTTGAGATAAAGAATAATGACGCTTTTCTCCGTACACTCTGTATCTCTACTGGCCTTCCTTCGTCGTCTACACAGAGAACCATTTTTACGAAACAATCTACTAAAGCTCGATGATCTTCTAACCAATCCATTCCAATGATTAGGTCGTATGCCCCTAGAGCAGTGACGTATACCTTCAAACTGGTAGTATACGTTCCCAGGTATACTATAAAATTATCAACACTAGGTCCTACCACTTGTTTTTCCCCTAAAGCCATCTCGACTTGTTTAAAGTCATCGTGCTCGTAGGCTACCAACCCACTCTTTTCTAATGCAGATGGTGAAATGAAACTATCTGTCGCACCAGAATCAAATAAAAACTTAACATTGATATGATTTAGTGTACCTGATGACTCCACCACTATGGATTGATGTTTGGCATGGCGATTATTAACCACTGCATAAATATGGTGGTTGCTACTTTCTCTTCCCATTGAGGCCTTTCCTTCTCTATGCATGAAACCTGATTGTAACTCTGGGAAGTCACGCTAATAATGGGGTCCTCCGCACCCCCAACAGGTAACCCGAGATTGAACCAATGCACTATTCTGTGACTGTCTTTGAAAGGAGTTCCTTCCCCTGGAACCCCTTCCCCTACTAGTTGTTCCCTGAGATGGTCGTGGACCTGTATACGTCGTTGGTGATGAACGAGATGTTGCACTCACTACCATTGAAATCCCCGTGGTTACTGTCCTTGGTGTGACTCTTTTACCACATGGAGGTGGCCTTGAGCCCCCTCCCCTGGGAAATGTCCTAGGGGCCTTCCCCACGAATCTGGGATGATGCAGAAAGGTCAGTCTCATACCCTCAGTTAGGTTCATGTGTTTCTCTGCATAACGCGCATTTTCCACAGCTTTTGCTACCGAAGAAGGTTTCCACATCCGTACCATAGCTCTTATCTTAGGGTTCAATCCATAGATGAAGCACTCTGCCTGTTGTTGGTCATTATCCATATACAAAACATATTTGACCAATTCCATAAATCTGATCTCATATTCTTCTACATTTATGTTTCCCTGTACTAAGGCATGAAACGCCCCTACTTGTTGTTCCTCATAATAAGCTGGAAGATATTTCCTTCGGAACTTGTCCTCGAAAAGTTCCCAAGATACTGTGTCTGGGTTAAGATGCAGTTGTCTTTCCAGGTTGCCCCACTAGTTCAAGGCGTTGTCTCTTAACTGAAAATTTCCATCTTTGCCTTTGAGTTGGACGCATAGTCCCTTAAGGAAAAACACCTTGTTATGCCTTCCAACCATGCTTTCGTGTGCTCACTGGCGTGACCCCTGACAAACTCTGAAAGTTCAATCTTCTGCAATTCTCGAGTGATGTCTTCGGGTGGAGGTACTCCCCCTAAATCCCTTGACGCTTTTGGATTACCCATTCCATATGGTGGGGGTTCCACTTCAATTCTTGTCGGTTGTCTCCCTTTTAAAGTCTCATTTATGGCCTCCAACGAGCGCATTATGAGAGCTACTTCCAACAATGGTGGTGGCAGCGCTGGCGGTGTCGGTGGTGCCTACGACGATGCTCCTCGTCCTCGACTCCCTCGATTCCTAACCATCCTGTATGATTTAACCTGCATCAACCAAAGTTGTTAGGGTGAGTTCAAGGACGTTTCAAATTTGCGCTACTTAAACTAGAAACAGGGTTAGGCGTAATTTTTTATTTACTTGTTTGTAAATATAAGTTACTCTCTTTAGGGGATTGGTTGGGTTAGGATTAAGCGTCTAAGCTTGATTTCTTCATTTAAGAAAACTATTGACTCCCTTGCCTGGTAGCTATGCTAGCCTTGCGTCATACTTGCCAATTCCTCTAGCTTACTTTCCTAGTGTGTATGCCACCTCCTTCCCTCTTGTCCTAGTCTAAGTCCTTTAAACTTTGCGCTTACAACTAATCATCCTTTGATGCTTGAATCATCAACTTTCCTTGGCGCATTGTACATATGCGTTGAATTGTGTGTCTCGGTGGCTACAGGTGCGAGTCTTTAAGGATTGTAGAGTGGCTTTCGGGATTGGAACTTAGCACTTGTGCGTTGTGGTTATGTATTGCTTCCTGAATTGTGGTCGTATGATGTAGTGAGCCTGAGGCGATGCATTGAAGCTTAGTGTTTGACTTTGACTAGTGGAATGGAATGGAGGGACTTGGCGCTTGGCTCGATGAGTTGTGTGTACGGTCTCATGAGCTTGGCGCTTGGATAATCGGATATTATTCTTCAGGATAGGACTTTGTTATTATTGATAATTAAACTATTTATATGTGAATTTATTTGTAAAAGAGATATGTGTGGTGCGTTGTTGTTTGGTCATTTCTTAAGGCTTGGACTTGGTGGGTGGTCGTGGGTTCAAAACCCATACACTCCAAAACATTTATATATATATATATATATATATATATATATATATTATTATTTTTATAATAAATAAATAAAAATATAACTAATTAACAAATTATATTTATAATCAATTTACGATGATCAATAATATAAAAGAAAATAATAAAAAAAATAATTTAAAAAAACAAATTTTTTTATAACCAAGGGTGGGCACGCATGAAGCCCATGTGCCGCCCTAGTTTCCTCCAAAACCCTACACCTAGCTCTCCAAACCCTAAACGCATACTGAGCATTATTAAGGTCGGCCTCTTTTAGTTCATTGTTTTTTTTTTTTTTCATCCTCTCATCAGAGGGAGGGCATAGGCTGCGTGGGCTAGGACATCGGGCTTTGGTGTTTGGTCTCAATGGATTTACTAAGCCCTCCTTCACTCATTTCTGTTTGAAGCTAGCCCTGTTTTTAATACACTGTGCCTGGCGTAATACATCGTACCTGGACGCTCAATGCCAGGGAACCTTCTTTCGCGGTTGACCTGGCCTGGCCTGGGTGTTGGTTTTTGTATTTGCGTGGCTTGGCCATCAGTAATGTGGTATCACACTTAGGTTTGGCGCTTGAGCGATGGGTTTTGTGTTGTGTAAACTGTGTTGAAGATTGGTCTCGACCTTGGCGCTCAGTGTTATGCTTTGTGTTGGTTTATTTATTAACTGCATGCTGTGTTTTGTGTTGGTTTGTTTGTTGACACATTGAGCACATTATGGACCTCTCGTTGTTGGCTTGGTTTGATGCTTGTGCATTGGCTTTGTGTTGTGTATTGTGACTGCGTGCTAAACGAGGAGGATTGGCCAATAAAGCATGTATTAAGCAATCAGAGCAAAAGAAGGTCCCATTGAATAAAACACCTCCAAGGCAAGAGCGAAGTGACCCATATGCATACACTAATGCTGCCATACAATTGATTTTAGTTTCCTCCACAGGCCGAGAGCTCAGCAATTATGGCTAGCATTTATGTTTTATTATCACTCACAGTACCTTACAGGCCTATGCCTACTTGGGTTATGCACGAAGGAGGCTCGAGTTGGCGGTGGAGAAATGAAACACTTAAAACTCAGGCCAGGGAAAATTTGAGGCAAGGGTTGGGGTTGCGTTGTCGGCGAGTAGTTGGCAGTGGGAAGCCCTATCGCTGCATAGGACGGCAGGTAGAATTTGCTAAAAAACTAGTCGAAGATGACGTCTGCCAATGATCTAAGACGCCCGACCAATTGATTTCTTATGGTGTTGGGCGTTGGCTTGTAGACCTATAATGCACGCGTTACGCCCCTGGTGGGATCTCTTCTTGGTGCTCCGTATCGAGCTCTGGATAGGAGTTTGGTTGGTGCGTTGATCTGGTATATTTTTTTTTGTTTTGGTTTATCATATGAAATCTGTTAATGGTTCTATTAGCTTACGACATTTGAAGATTTTGGCACTTTAATTCGAACCTTGTACTTAATTTCAATATGCTGGAGAATTAATTTTTATAAAAAAAATTGGGAAGACACGGGTTACTGTAAAGTGGCCCTAACTGTAATGTTTGGTTCCGTACTTTTCACAGTAGTTTTATTTCTGGGAAGAAAATGTTTCCTATAATATTTACTTACAGGGAATATATAAAAACATAGCATTTGGTTTTTCTTCCAATTGTCATCGGTTCAATTCTCATGGACTTGTTACCGCCTGACCCATCGGGGCCTTGGCCTTGGCAGCTGGTGAATGCACCGGTTCACTTTTTTGAAATTTTTGAAACAAAGGTCGGGTTATGGTGGATTAATACTTGTAATGTCTGTCAAACCTCGTTGCAGTGTTTGAACAGTGTAAGTCTATGATCTTAGAGTATACGATATTAGGTTACAAAAGGTCCCGGTTAGGTCTTTTTGTTAAAGATTCATATACAAGTAGAAGTGGTTTTGAGTTGTTTACTTCAATAAAACTATCTATTGTGAACAATTGCCACGGTGTAGGGTTGTTGCTGGCTACGGTGATCCAGAGACCATTCCCTTTACTATCTTGTTTCATCCCGTGTAGAGACTACTTCATGTATATATTTTTGTTTGTTTATTAGAAATTACTTCGAAAAACACTCCCTCCATTGGTGTCGCGTTGTATACCAGAAACTTCCATCAGCTTAGGGACCCGGTCTGAGGGGTATCTATTTTTAAATATTTCCCCTGGACCTGCACCTGGCCTCGCCTGGTTTTTACATGCCTTTCATGTGGGGCATAGTACATATCATTGTTGTCAAAATTGGACTTGTTAAGGGTGCAGATCAACAAAATTGGACTTGCGACTATGTAGAGATTACAGGGTTCATCTAGTGCGTGGATGAATTCTGAGCCTAGAGACTATATTTGTGGAGCCAGCCACATGTAATAACCTCCCGTATGTGGACCGCAAAGTCAACCATCCTGAGTAGCTTCAGCTTGTAGCTGATTGCAGTTTTTCAAATAGCTATTAGGGGTAGATACCAATTTTGTGAATCTCTGTATTTTAAAAAGGGAGAAAATAGTTCACCCCGTAGATGGCGCATTTAATCTTGTAACATTCCTTGTATTTTATATTAAAATTTATTTTCATGGATTGGGTTTTAAAATCATTATTTAGAAATGGCTCTAGCCAAAATTCTTTATTTATATAGATGTTTAATACATTGCTTTTCATCTCCATACAATTAAAATTATGAAAAGTACACTTCTAATCATCTGATGCAGCTATAGTCTACAGGGTTTCAAAGTGAAGATCAACATAATGAAAGAAAAATAACATTAGAAGTAACACAACACAACTCTTTGTTTGTTTAACTGAAGCTAGCATTAAAATTCACTTAATACTTCCACTGTGTAGAATATTATGGGCATATTGTTTATATATAGATCTGTGTAACTAACAAAGGAAATGTGTTTTTGGCTTGCAAGCTAGGTGGGACTAGAGATGGAGCTTGGATTTTCATCTAATTAAGAGTTTGAGGGTTTCACCATAACTAAACAGAAGTGTTTAAATTCTGGGTGGGGTTTGTTTAAATTTCTGGGTGGGTAGGTAGGCCCTTGGCTCCAGATTTTGAACCAGGGCTCTAATACCATGTGTAGGGACCATACTTAATTAAATCCAAATTTTGTACAATTAAAACAAATTATTCCTTTCTCATACATAAATAATTCATTCACCATCATATAAGCATAAATATTCAGCAAAAAATAAAATTTGTCCATAGCATGAAAATAACTCAACAATTAATAAATAAAATACCTGCTTCTGATGCTAATTCCTGTCGATATGGTTGTCCTTTCCCTACTGCCTTGTCCATCCTGATGAACTAACCAAACTCTGCCCAAACAGACTAACCACCCAGGCAGCTAGGAGCAACCTATCCGGCTCCTTAGCTTCAAGATACTGAAAGGAATCCTTTCCCCCATGCCCAAAACACCTAGCAACCCGATGCCCCCTACAATGATTCACCAAAAAACTGGAGAACCCAACCACAAAACTAGAAAATCCCAAACCAGAACTACAGTCTCTCCTCTCCCGTAATTCTTCCTTCACCCTCTTATTCTGTCATATCTTCCCTTTCACCAACTCTCCTTCCACTCATTAATTTCCTTATCCCCTCCTTTATTACCTTATCCCCTTCTTTATTATCTTATCCCCTTATTTATTATCTTATCCCCTCCATTTAATGTTTCTTTCCCCCCCTTCATACATAAGTCTTTAAGAAATTAAATTATTAACCCCTTTAATTCTTTACTCAAATAATTAATGAGTCAATTAATTAATTAATTAATCATTGACAGATATGACCAAGTAATTAATAATTAATTAATTAGTTAATATTATTAAGAAATAGTTATTGTTTAACTAACATATTAGGACAGTCAAATTATCAAATTAATTATAATTAATAATCCCTATGCATCTATTTAACCAGGGTTGTTACGATCGCTACAACTTTCGTTGATATGATTTTATTATAAGTTTACTAATTCAGTTGATTTGTATTCATGCAGGTAATCATGGTTAGAGGAAACCACGGACGCAGATGACAGGATTCTAGGGGAGGAGGCATGATGCCTCCAGTAGCATCCACACCCAAGGGATCTAACCCCCAAGGAGACAAGCAGGTTGTCGAAAAGGAGCAGATAGCAGTTGGTGATGTGGTCAAAATGATGTGATATTTTCAGTGCATGTATGAGGAACTGATCAACCATTTGGACAGAGATGAGGCCAGGGCATCGACACCCCCTGAGGTTCTGCCGCACGCTACAGTCGGTACTAGTAGAATTCACCGTGAACTCGAGAAGGTCAAGTTTCATGAGTTCTTTGGTGCCCCGGACGACGTAGCCTCCGAGGCATGGTTGGAGAATATGGCGATGTTCTTTGCACTTAGTGATTATACCTCCAACATGAAGGTCCGCATGGAGGTCTTCCAACTGAAAGGAAGCACTCTTCTATGGTGGAAGACGCTCCTACCACAGCTGAACATGGTTGTCGAAGACGCATCATGGGAACTGTTCGAGGAACGGTTCTGAAAGAGATACCTTTCAGAGGAATTCATTGAGCACCAGCTCAATGAGTTCAACACCTTACGACAGGGCAGTCGTATGGTGCCCAAGTATGAGGCCCATTTTATGGATCTACTTCGGTATGCTCCGCACCTTAACACTAAGAAAATTAATGTCAACAGGTTCATGTTCAGCGTTAACGACAGCATACATGTAAAGGTTAGGATTTTGATGCCTCAAAACTTGCATGATGTCGTCGAGAAGACCCTCATAGCAGAGGAGGAGCTTATGAGCGCGGGTCAGACCAGGACTCCAGCGAGACCAGTAGGGAAAGTGTCTTCTAGAGCACAGCATCATCAGACACCAAACAGACATATGTTGGGATATCGTGGCTTCCAGAGGGGATCCTCTTTCACTACCCCTCGATGATCGACACCTCAGCAACAGACACCTTATCGGGGACCACAACATCAACAACAACATTAACCACAACAACAACAATTTAGGCCCATTTAGTAGAACAGACTAGGATTCTAGGCCGACGGGTCACCACCTTCTACTTTGGGTACTAGGACTACTGGGCCGAAGAAGGGGTGTTGGACCTATGGGGAGCCACACTACCAGTGCGAGTGCTTGGTGGAGAGGACTAGAGCATCTGGATCAGCCGGACCTACATCTGTGGGAGATATGGGAAAGGCCCATTGGCTTCATGTAGCAGTGAATAACTACTAGGAAGAGCATCAATGGACTGTGCTCGAGATGACAGGTACCGTCGCTGACCAGACCCTTAGTATTTTCATAGATCCCAGTGCTATCGAGAGTTTCATTTCTGGTGTAGTTCTAAAAAGGATTAAGGTAAAGGCGGTTGAATAGGACGAGTTTAGCTTCGTAGAGATGGCTTCCAGAGCCAAGTAGAACATTGGAGGAAATTTTATGGGTTGTACCCTTAACCTGGGAGAGTTTGTCACCAGGGCCACCCTGTACATCATGATCTTAGGATCTTATGATGTCATGATTGGTGTGGACTGGTTGGAATCGCATGAGGCGATACTCAACTCTAACATGAAACAATTGAGCTTGGTCGATGATGAGGGACAAAGACATGTGATTGTAGGTTGGAACCAGGGATTCTCCCTAAGGTTCATCTCTTCCTTGCAACTTTAGAAGAGCATGCGCAAGGAGTGCAAGATTTATGCGATCCTTGCGTTAAACGAGAAGGTAGTATCAGAAGGTCTAGAACAACTTCTGGTGGCGAGAGAGTTTGTGGAATTATTTCCAGAGGAGTTACCTGAGATGTCGCTGGAGACGGAATTGGAGTTTACTACAGACCTAAAACCAGGAACTTAAACGATAGTGAGAACGCCTTATCGGATTTCGACCCCGGAATTACAAGAGTTAAGAATGAAAATGAAGGAATTGTTGGACCTGGGACTGATACATCCTAGTGTGTCACCGTGGGGTGCACCTCTTATTTTCATACGAAAAAAGAATGGGTCGTGGAGGCTCTGCATTGACTATCGTCAATTGAACAAGGCCACAATCAAAAATCAATATTCGTCGCCAAGGATTGATGATTTGTTCAATCAAATGAAGGGCGTGACAGTGTTATCAAAGATCGATTTGCGATTAGGGTATCACCAACTACGGATTAAGGAAGATGATGTCCCTAAGATAGCCTTTAAGATGAGGTTTGGACATTACGAGTTTACTGTTTTACCTTTTGGACTGACAAATGCCTCAGGGGAATTTATGAGTTTGATGAATGGGGTGTTCCGTGAGTACTTGGACAAGTTCGTCCAAGTATTCATTGACGATATTTTGATTAACTCTTGGATGATGGAGGAGCATGATGAGCACTTGCGCTTGGTACTACAGTGTATGCGAGAGCACAGATTGTATGGGAAGTTATCCTAATGCTCATTTTATCAATCGAAGATCCACTACTTAGGGCACGTCATCTCCAGTGAAGGTATCGTTGTGGATCCAGCAAAGATCGAGGCCATTACGGAATGTCCCGCACCGACAAATTTCCCGGAAGTGCGTAGCTTCATGGGTTTAGTAGGATACTATTGACGGTTCATCGAGGGTTTTTCGAAGATAGCAAATCCGATCACGGAATTGCAGAAGAAAAACCAGAAGTTTTTTTGGACCAAGAAATGTGCGGAAGCATTTCAGAGGCTCAAGGAGTTGTTGACAACAACACCGATACTAAAGGTCTCTGACATGGACAGGGACTTCTTGGTATGCACTGACGCATCCAAGGAAGGCTTAGGCGGAGTCTTGATGCAAGATGAACGAGTAATCGCTTACATTTCGAGGAAACTAAGAAGGCATGAGGAGAACTACGCGACACATGATTTGGAGTTGTTAGCCATCATATATGCCTTGAAGTTTTGGAGGCACTACCTTGTTGGACGAAAATTTGAACTAAATACTGACCACTGTTGACTACAACACTTCTTTACGCAAAGTGACCTGAACGCGCGACAACGACGTTGGTTGGAATTGCTTAGCGAGTACGACTTCGAGACTACTTACATAAAAGGAACAATGAACTGAGTGGCAGACACATTGATTCGGAGACCGTGCATCTTTTCGGTGTTGCCTCTTCAGACGAATCTATGTGAAAAGATTCTAACCTTACAGTGTGACGATGACTGGTACAAAGAGGTCGAGTGTTTTATCGGAAAAAACACAATGATGGTACCACGATTTGAATGATTTTCATTTGATAGAAATGGTTTATTGAGGTTTAAAAATTGGATCTACGTACCGCTAAACCATGAGTTGAGGATGTGGATCCTAAGCGAGGCTCATAGAGCAGTTTACATGGCTCATCCGGGAGTCACGAAGATGAGGGAAAACCTTAAACCCTTATTCTTCTGGAAGGGAATGAAGGTAGACATTGTCAACTATGTGCCCAGATGTCTAGAATGTCAGTAGGTAAAGGATGAACATAGACACCCAACGAGATTACTACAACCACACGCTATTCTGAAATCGAAATGGGAGGTTATTTCGATGGGTTTATTGTTGGATTGCCACTGATGGCAAGGATACATGACTTGATGTTCGTAGTAGTAGACACTCTGATGAAGAGTGCTCACTTTATTCATGTGCATACGACGTATCAGGCACCTGACATAGCCAGATGTTTCATCACTGAGATTGTGAGGCTGCATGGCATGCCTAAGAGGATTATATCTGATCGAGGATCAGTGTTTACTAGACGATTTTGGATGATTTTCCAAGAGGCCTTGGGAACCCAACTAAACTTTAGTATTTCATATCATCGGGAGATTGACGGGTATACCAAACAAATGAAACAAACCTTGGAGGACATGTTGCACATGTACGTGATGGACCAACAAAAGCATTGGGAAGAATTCTTTCCACTAGTGGAGTTCGCTTACAAAAAAAGTTACCAGAGCACCATTAATATGGCGCCTTCTGAGTTTCCTTACGGGCGACTGTGTCAGACACCTTTGAGTTGGGATCATCTTGAGGATAGGGTCGTGGTAGGACCAGAAGTGATCCAAGAAATGGAAGAGCAAATGAAAACAATAATACAAAGGATTAAAGAAACTCATGATCGACATAAGAGTTATGCCAATGCGCA
>SNQJ01S0076267.1:0-18356 GCA_010110895.2 Picea sitchensis
TAGGTGGCAGTTTACTCCTGTAACTGTCGGTGTGTGTCCAGATCACTCTAGACCACCACTATGGTGCATTGTCTTCTCCTCGATTGTGCATTATTTGAGTTATACCGATTATATCATGTGTAAATTATCATTCATTCATTTGGTTAATGAGAATTCTTCCATTCTTTCTCTCCTGCTTCTCTTTTCTCATATTTTCTCTGCAAACTGTGTATGTCATTTTCTAGCTAGATATATTATGTGTAGGTGAAACACACTTACAAAATTACCAATACCATCAAAATTGAAACAAATCAGTGGAAGCTTACCTCTATATTTTCCACTGGTTCCCTTTTCAGTCTTCTCGCAAAGTTGGCTACTTCTTCATCGTCTTCTGAGATGTCACTTTTGTTGCTATCTAACTTTTCCTTTTTCTTTCCATTTTTCTTTGACTTCTTGGATGCTTTTAATTTTGCTTCTTTTGTAACTCGATTCTGATGTTTGGTTCCCATTTCATAGGTTGTGAACATTCCATGTAGCTCACCCATGCTTATCGAATCCATATATGTTCTTTCTTCTAGTGTTGAGATATTATGACCAAATCTCATTGGGAGAGATATTAGCACGTTTTGAACAATTATAGATTCATTAATTTCTTCTCCCAATCTTCTAATTGCATTCATTGTCTCATCAACTCGTAAAAATTAGGCTGCAATATTTTCCTCTTCCTTCATCTTCATCTATTCAAACTGACCTCTGTAAGTTTGAAGCTTTGATGCCTTGAATTTTGTGTCCCCTTCATAAACATCCTAAAGTTTGTCTCAAATTTCCTTTGCGGAGTTGCAATCCATAACTTTGACATATACCAAATCAACCATACCATTCAACATAGCATTTTTTTCTTTCGAATTATTTAGACTGAGTTTCTTTCCATTTTCATCTATTGGAGGAATGGTGGGTTCTTTATATCCATATACTATTGATTTCCAAATCTCAAATCATTGTGCTTGTACATATTTTTTCATCCTTCTACTCCAAAATGCATAGTTTTTTCCATCAAATTGTGGTATTCCATTTTTATACATATTGTCACTCTCCATGATCTACCTTCCATTGGTTAAAATGATTCCTAAAGGAACCTTGCTCTGAAACCAATTGTTGGATTACTGAGAGGGGGGTTGAATCAATAATAGAGCAATTGTAATCCTTTTTAACCATAATATATAAGTTTTGTTTATATTTATGATCAATTTACCAATATCATTCAACAAGTACAAAACAAATAAACCATGAACAATGAGAAATCACACACATACAAAGTACACCAATATTTTTATGTGGAAACCCAATGTAGGAGAAAACCACAAAATGTTTTTTCTTATATGTCTTTAAGAATTACATTCATTGGATGCACCAACTTCCTTTGTTTTCCAGCTACAACTGGAAGGAGTCTCCAACTCTCTATATTTTTAGGCTACAACCCAAGGGAAGCTCCAACTCCCTAATTTCCTGACTCCAACTAGAAGGAGGCTACAACCCCCTATTTTTTTCTGCTACAATAGGAAGGTGGCTACAAACATCTACCCGTGCCCCGTCGTGTCGCCTTGAAATACAAGTGTCAAATAGATGATGACACCATTTACACACTATCACTGTGAGATATACCACTATAAACATGTACCAAGTTGTGCCAACAACCTGTAACCAACATGTCCCAAAACTTGTGATCAAACTGTATAAGTAATCACCATGTGTCAAACTTATGGGTTGACCCGGGTTCTACCTTATTTCTCCAACAAAACCCTCATCACCATCGGCCCTTCTAGTAAACCATAAGGCTACACTGTGCACAAATTTCACAACATGGTCTCACCCAAGATGGTTTATGGGTGGCTGCAAAACGCAGATTTGTGCAGTCATGGAAGGGTTTGGGGAATGTTCTTTCTTAGTTAGTATTTCTACTTAACCATGCATTCTTATTACAGTATTCGTAAAATCCATTAATCCATTCATGCATATCTATTCTAGTGCACGTTGTAAGTAGAATCATTCATTCATCTAACCATTCAATCATACTATAGAAATAGTAAAATGGTTAAGGGGAATAACCCTTCCTATAGTTGTTCGCGTACCCTTTATTTACCCCCTACTACTATTATCGGTACTAGGTAGCTTGGTTCAGGGGATAGCTAGTTCCCGTACCTGACCTCACTTTAGACCATACATCCTCGAGGATCTCAACTCACCTTATGCTCTATAGGTAGTCTTTAAACATTGTCTACTACACTAGAATGCAGCTAAAAAGGATAATATATAGGAAGGAAAGGGAAAATCTCTCCTACAAAAGGACATAATCTATTAGATAGCCGGATAGAGTGAAATTTGAGCACCTCATTGTATGCAGTAAACATTGTTAAAATATATTACACAAATAGTTTTACCATGGTTCACCCCCCCTAGGGCTACCTCCACAAAGATCTTCTACTTCTTTTCTTATTCATCAAAAGGCGTTGCATGCATTACATCATAATATGGAGTATTGAGGCAGACCAAGATCACACCAATCTCCACATCTTGTGACCTGACCCTCAGCTACTTCAACTTCATCTGATCTCTACATCTCTTAAAATGGACTTCAACTCACCCAAACTCCAAAATAGACTTGTCGCACTCACAATATACCAATTGGATTTATTTAATAATGTTCCTCTAATCTACGTCATACCCTTATTTATATTACAAAAATAGGTTAAACCCTTATAATATGATTCCCAAAATCCTAACCCTAACATGGCTAGGTTTGTCCACATCTACACCAGATTTCCACAAATCCTATCGCACACGTTGCTTTTCCTCAAAATATGGTGTGCTCTTGTTCTTGGTCCGATCTTCCTCATTTGTTGTGTTGTTCTCCCAAAACTTTATGCTCCAACAAGCCCCCAACATTAACATGTGGCTCATCTCGAGCCACTTATCCTTAGTGCACCTTCTGCGGTGCTGCCTCCAACACATGAAACTTATTTCCCAATTATGTCTCTTTCTCCTTAGCCTGTGTTCTCTTTCCTGCAAGTGTCTCCAAATCATGTGTTGTCATGTTCTCTCTTAGCACTTCCCTGCTTTCTTCTAGCACTTGTTCCCATCTTCCTTTCTTTGTTTGTAGTTCATCTATCATTCCTTTGACTTGTTGTTGAAATGGATCCAACTAAGCCTGCCTTGCTTGTTTCTTCTCCTGCACAGTCTGTACTTCTTCTTGTAAATTTTTCAGCTCCTACGCAACCTTCATTCTTAGGGATATGTCCATGGTCTTCTACCTCTTCTTCAAGTTCTAAAACCCCACGTTCAGTTTTTCCTCCTTCTACTCCAACTGTTGGATCTTCTCATCCTCTTCTAGACTAGTCCAAATTTGTGTAGTCCTTTCATACAGTTTTATCACTTCTTTAACCTCCTACGCTATACTCTCTATGTGTGTAGTATCCTATTACTCTCTCTTCTCCTGTACTTCTGGAGGTGTGCTCGGAGTTAATTTCTTTGTTAAGTTTGTTATCTCTTGTCTATATTTCTCCATGGTCTGTGCAATATGTTGTATCTTCTGTTTTGTTGTAAACTCCTATGCCTTCGTACAGTCTGGTATGTTGTCATATACCTCTGCAAGATTCTTCTCTAAGTTATCTGTGTGTTCCTTCTCTTCCTCATTTTCTAGCGTGATCTTCTCACATGTCACTTGCAAAATTTCCTTCACTTTGCAGTCGAGCACTAGGTTGGTGGAATCTTCCCTGGCTCTAGATTGTACTTCATAAATTACACTCACTTTTAATTCATATAACACCTTCGAGGGTACTTTCTCCAGAACCAACTCTAGATGTTCCACATCCTTTAGTGGTCTTTGCATTTTGTTTTCATCCACTTCCAACATTTCTTGTGTGACTTTGGATCTGTCACCACTCGCTACTAATGTCTTCACGGTCTCTTCTTTCTCTTTATGTGTTGATGCTTCCTGTGCTTTTTCTTTCTATTGTGTCATTGGATGATGTGTTGTATTTCGTTGGAGTATATGTAATACGTCATGTACTTCTACTAATTTCTCCATAATTTCTTCTCTTTGTGCCTCTGTTGTGCATACTGCATCCTCCCCTCTATATTTGACTTTGTCTACAACAAACTCTACATTGTCCTCTGTAATAGTGATGGTTGGAGTATTTTTGTGATACTTCATATTTTTCCTTATTTCTACCTCATGTGCTCTAGTCCTCTTCTTCGTTGGGGTTGAGGTATGTGCCTCATTTTTCTTCCTTGTTGTTTCCTCATCATGTACTTCCTTTGGACAATATTTATCTGTCTTATCGCCATCCCCTTTTACTTATGTCCTTGATCCAGATTCCAGTCTCTTTCTTTCTTGGCCTCTTGACGTTGTTCCACTTCTAGAGCATTGACCGTGCTCTACATCCTTCCTTGTATTCTCTGCTAGACTACTTGTTTTATTTGATGTTTCTGCTTCTTCTTGATACTTAGTCTATGTTCCTTTTGATGGAGCCTTCCACTGCGCAGTCCAGTCTTTCACGATCCAGTCTACTTCTCCATGTGATGTGCAATACCTCATTTCCAGCCACTTCTTCTTTGGGTCCCTTCTGGCCTGAATCCACAAATGATGTCTTGAAGCCTTGAAATTAGAAATCCCTTCATTTTCTTGTACCACTTCAATTGGGATTCTTTTGCTACATCTCTTCGAAGAACATTTCAAATACTACGGTGTTCTCTTGTTGATTGTTGGGGTCCTTTGCCTACCACAACGTTTCATAGCGCGTTGCACAACACTCCCCTTTTCTATTCAGTAAGGCTGAAAATTTAGGCTCTTTCCATCCCACCAATGTTATTAGTATTAGAAACCAGGAGTAGTGAAGTTTTTTACCATTATCATGTGCATCTCTACAATCTATCAAAAATTGGCTTAGCAAGTATGGTGCCCAGTTGAACACTACACCTTTTGCGCACTACGCTGCTACTACTATCACTCCTACTAGAGATTCTTCCTTTTTACACTTTCTCAAAATTTTGCAAGCCATTAGCTTTGTGGAAAAATTTGTTTCCTAGTCATTCATATCCTTTATGATTATTCCTCTAGTTCCCCTGTTTATTATGAACTGTGCTTTAACTTCCTCTGCAATTTCTTTATCCCTGGATTTATTGTCCAAATAGTCTTCTGGTTTTACACCACTGGTAGGCAACCCTGTAATCTTGGTTGTGAGGTCCACATATATGGGGATCAGCCTATCCATCCATAGGATACCTCCATGTACCCTGGCCAACAATTGCTTCGCATAAATACCCACATCCTTAGTACGCCTGAAATGTGGCATGTCCAACAGATTCATAATGCATGAGTTGTAGAGGCATGTGATCCACTGTACGGGGTCTAAAATGGGTTTCTCAAGGGGTCCTACCTCCCCCCTATTTTCCAAGTACACTTCCTGTGCAAATTTAGGAAACTTCACAGTGTCAGTTACATCAGTATCCACATATTTTAGTTTTGACACCTTCCCTAGCATGTCTTCCACTGCTACTACAACATCTGGAAGATCAGATAAATTTATTTCTACTGTGCTTGGCACTTTCCTCTTTTGATCCATGGATAGGTTTTCTTTTGTGGATTCGTCCTTGGCTTCTTCTTCTTATTCTCCCTCTATATATTTCTGGCCTTCGACCTCTTCTACGACTTTTTTCTTTTGTTTGTCCTTTTCCTCCACTTTTGGAGGGTTTTCAATACTAGGGTTTGCGTTTTCGTTAGGGTTTTATGCGCTCTAACCCACTTGCACTTGTTCTTCGGTTGATATTTCTTCCTCTATTTTGGTAGGACTAATAGATTTGGTCTATGATGTTGTGGTGTCCTTTGGCTCCACAAAATTCTCTGTTTATTCCATTCTTCCCTTCTTCCTTCCTGTCTATTAGGTTACTCTTACGAAACGTCTGGGAGCGCCAAACTTCGAGGGTTCCATTTAAACTATCCTTGCACACAATTGACTAACTTTTCCTCTTGCTCAATCACCCTTTACTTGTTCTCTCAAGTGCTTTGTTGCGCAAAAATCGCTAAGTGTCGAACTTGCCCATGCTTTTCCCTTTTCATAAACCTTGTCATTAATGTTCTATCGTGTTTTTCACTTTTCCGGTTAATTGTGCGGTATCTAGTTTTCTTGCACACAATCTTCCAAATTATGTCACACCAATTTTTGTGCTATGTCATTCCTAAATTATCTATCTCTCACTTATCCCTCCTAATTAGTGTTTTTTGGATTTTTCTTCATTTTTTTGTTTATGTCTTATGTTTTCTTCTTTTATCTCCTACTATTCACAATATGTACAAGTCTACTTGTTGCTATTCAATTATTGAGACTTAGTAGATCGACTATCCCTATACAGTTTCAGTCGAATACCATTCACCACTCCTTGCACTTCCTTTCTTGCTAAGTCTTGCAGTTGTACGACACCTCCATTTGTGACATAATTTATCTGATATGGCCCTAGCCAATGCATTATGAGTTTCCCTAGGTACTGCAAATATTTATTGTCATAGAGGAGAACCGGATCTCCTTCCTTAAACTTCTTCTTCTTGATATGTCTTTCATGCCATGATTTATCCTTTTCTTTCTATACCTCTTGATGGAAACCTGCCAGGATTTTTTCTTCTTCTAATTCCATTAGTTGAGCCAATATTTCCTGCGCTGCACCACTTTCTTTCATGTCTGTAATTGTTGCAATGCATAGAATTGGTATCAAATAATCTAAGGGAACTACTGCCTCTTTTCCATACACCAATCTAAAGGGTTTTTTCCCTGTCAATTTCTTGCAAGTAGTTCTATAATCCAAAAGTATTGTTGGTACCTTCAAATCCAAATAATCTATGTTTACATTACAAATCTTTGTCAATTCATTCTCTAAAATCTTGTTGAAGGCTTCCACTGTTCCATTTGCTTGAGGGTGGTAAGGATTACTCTTCTGGTGGTATATCTTAAATTCTTCAAGCATTTCCTCAATTGTGTTGTTGATGAAGTGAGTCCCTTGATCACTCATCAAAATTCTTGGACATCTAAACCTTGTCACTACATTCTCAAATAAAAATTGCGTTGCAGTCTCTGCACTGCAATCCTTTACTGGTGTTGCCTTATTCCATTTGGTTAAGTATTTTGTCGTTGCAATAATATATCTGTCTCTTGATCTTCTTGCTGGTGGATTAATTGGACCTACAAAATCGATTTCCCATTTATCGAACACTTGTAAAGTAACATGTGGTCTCAGTGGCATCTCATCCCTCCTAGATGGCTTCCCAAATCTTTGACAAACATCACACTTCTAACATTATTCCTTTGAATCCTTGTGAACTTTGGGCCACCATAATCATGTGCACAATACCTTATGTGCGGTATATTTTCCTGCGTAGTGTTCTCCTGCAATCCCTTCATGCACCTCTGCCAAAATAATGGTTATTTCATGCTCCATCACACATCTCAAGATGTTATCTGCTCCGAGTTTGTATAAATGACCTGCAATCAACTGGTAATCTGCAGCTCTGAACACCAATTTTTTCTTCTACGCAGTAGTAAATTCTCTTGGTGCAAAACATGTACTCAAAAAATCAATAATGCCAACAAAATATTCATCAGCTATCTGTACAGAAAACAATTTTGCATCTGGAAATTTTTCTTCCAAATTATTGGGTTCTTCTCCATTTTTTATCCTAGATAAGTGATCTGGGCCTGCATTCAATCTCTCATGCTTCACCACAACTTCAAAGTCAAATTCTTGAAACAAAAGTAGTCATTTTCATATCCTTCCCCCCAAAACTGACTTATTAACTAAGTATCTTAGAGATGAATGATCTGTAAACATCTTAAAGTGTTGTCCCAACAAGTAATGTTTGTATTTATGCAAATCATACACCATAGCTATACCTTCTCTTTATGTAGTGTTATAGTTATGTTTTGAATCTGATAACTTTCTTCTTGCAAATGAAATAGGGTGATCTATATCACCTTCTCCTAGTTAGGTTAATATTGATCCTAATGCAATTGCATATGCATCTACATGCACGTGAAATTATTTAGCCCAATCTATAAATACTAAAATCGGAAAAGTAACCATATTCTCCTTCAAAATATCCAAACTCTTCTGGAATTCATCATTCCACTAGTACTTAGTATCCTTCTTCAACAACTTCTCCATTGGTACGGTGATTGGTGCATATCCTCTTATGAACTTTTTGTAATACCCTATATGGCCCAATGTACTCTTCAACTGGTGCATTGACTTTGGTGGTGGTAAGTTAAGTATGACAATAGTTTTAGCAGGATCAACTAGTAGGCCCTGTTTACACATCGCATGCCCTAACAAAATGTCAAAAGGTGCGTTGAAAATAGATTTATTAATATCTAATGAGATTTGAAATTGTTTTCATCTATCCAACATCAGCCTTAATACTTCAACATGATCTTTCATCAAACTGAACACTTTCCAATCATCCAAGTGAACCTCCAAAAATTTATGAATAAAGTCCTTAAAAGATTCTACTATTACTCTTGAAAAAATGGTTGGTGCATTCTTCAATCCAAATAGCATAATTGTATAATGAAATGAGCCCCACTCTATAGAAAATGTAGTCTTGTGTCTATCTTCAGGTTCAATCCTTATCTGATGATATCCTGAGAATCCATCTATAAAAGAATACACTTCTTGACCTCCAACATTTTCCAGTATTTCATCTGTAAATGGGGTAGGGAAATGATCATGTAAGCAAGCATCATTCAATTTTCTCAAATCTACACAAATCATGATCCCTCTTTCTTCTTTTATTGCACCACCATGGGACTAGTTCATTCTGACTCTTATACAGGTTCTATAACACCAGCTTCTAGAATCTTGTAAATTTATGTCTTCACCTTCTCTTTGTATATTGGATTCAATATGTACGGCCTCTATACGATAGGTCTTGCTTCTGGATTTAATGGGATCGTCACCTCTCCTAGTTCTCCTACTAACCCCTTCATCTCTGAGAATGTTGTTGGGCATAATTCATTGTACTCGCGTAGTAATTATGTGATCCTTTCTACTGTCTGAATATCCCAATAATATTCAATACTAGCCATCTTTGGATTTTTTGCAGTTCCAATATTTACCTTCTTGATCTTTAATGGTGCAGCATAATATTCTAAATCTAGCTTGGGAACTTCTACTTCCATTTCACCTTCCACTTGTGGGATCTAGATATTGCACAGGTTATCTTTTGTTGGTTATGTTGCTTCTGCTATGTGATAACAGTGTAGCAATTGTTTGACTATCTGACTAGCCTACCTCTAAAATGTTGGAATTATTTCAAACTCTGGTTCTTCAAATATCATGTCTCTGACCACTTTCATCATTGTATCAATCTCTAGACTGCCATGCTCAAAGGAAAATGTAACTACAATTTTATGTTGTATTTCTTCCCAGTTAGTAGTTTCTATGCGTTGTTCTTGTTCTGTGTACCAGTTCTTTGGAATGTCTTCTAGTGTGTAAATAAAATGGTGTGTCCATTTTTCTAGTGGTACTAATCTCCATTGAACTATGCACTTATATACATGCTCTTGGGTTTTTCCAAATCCTTCATATTTATCCTCATGTTTATGTTCCTATTCTACGTCGAATCTTATGCCCAGTAACCTTTTGCACTGAAACCAATTGTTGATCTTTTCCTTGTGTGGACCCCACCATCTTGCAGGTGTAGATTTTAAAGCAATATCTAATGTTTGTAATCGTTGATTTTCCATAACTGCTACCTCATACTTCATTAAAAAGTCTTCTAAATCATTCAAGCCATAAAAAGTAGGAGGTTCTCTTACCTTTGTACCAACCCAACTCAAAGTGTGTTTCATTATGGCACACCTCCTGGTAAATAATTCATGTAGTCATTGTTTCTAGTTTTCCAGTCCTGTGTCAGATTCTGAATCACAAGAGATAATACTCCGCCAACTAAGCATGTCATCTACAATTGGGTTGATATAATCTTCTTCACGCATGGTAGTTCTATATAGATGATTCACATCTTTTGTAAGGATATTATCCCTCACATGTTCTACATACCTGCCTCCTTCTGATGGATATAATGGCACAATAACTCTTTATTCTCCAGACTTGAATATCATCTTCCTTGTCTTCAAATTGATAATAGCTTGGTTATCAAAGGCCCAGTCCAAACCCAACAATGTTTTATATGGCGAAGTATTATCCACTATGTCAATGACTTCAAAGTTAGCCATGGTTTGTAGACCATATAGATCTATTGGAATCCCTTTTAACCTTTCTATTGGCACCACTCTCTATTGATTTTCCAAATTCAACTAAATAGGTGAATACCCCAATTGTGGTTCACCCATATCTTCCCAGGTTTTCTTTGGTAGAACATTGACTTTAGATCCTAAGTCTAGTATAATATCCCCCATATTGAAATCTCATATGTTAGCATTCAATCTAAATTCCATATTGGTCCTTCTCTTCTTTCAGACTTGATTTACTCTTTTTATCCCCTCTTCTCCAGGATTACACTTTTCTAATAAATTATGCAACACTTGTAAGGATTTTTGATCACTCAACAATTTGAGACAAGCTCCTAAAAAGTTTCTTAAGTTACTTATTTTGAATATTTCTCTTGATTGGTTTGATCAAATAATGAAGGCATGTCATAGACTGGTATCTCATCTATTGGTTTTGTTCCTGAAGTGGACACAATATTTTCCTTCAAGATCTCTTGTCTAGCTTCTTTGAATATCTCTTTCTCTTTGCACGCATCAAACTTATGTTCAGGTGTTGTATTCTTCCTAAACCACTAGTACTGGTTCTGATCCTTCTTGGTTGCATCTTCTCCTATATTGGCTCCACCTCTAGTCACTATGTTAATCGTGTTCCTATCCTATTCTCTATTTTCCACCCCAATCCATTGCACGTTATGATTAGTCTAGTTCCTCTTGTCCTGTATTTTTATCAATAGTGTTGGATAGTCTTATGTTTCATGGTCTGTTACATGACAGTACATACATGTTGCAGGTGGTTGTGGATAGTATCTTACACATTTCTGAAAATTATGACACACTACTGGTCCTCGACGTCCTCCAAAGCCTCTTCCTCCATGACCTCCTCCTATGAATCCTCCTCTATTGCCCTGATTATCTCCTCACGGTGTGTTATATTGAGGTCCTTGATTATACTACGACTGCGGGTTATTGTATTGTTGTGGTGTTGCACACTATTGTGCAAGGTTATACTATAGTTTCCCTTGAAAATGTTGTGCATTATACCGTGGTTGTGCTTAAAATTGATGTGCGGGATTGTATTGTGGTTGTTGCACAGTGTTATACTGCGGTTGTTGCACAGGTTGTCCTGTTACATGTTTAGCCTGCACCCTGTATGTATCTGCAATCCTTTCTCTCATCATATTCAAGGTTCTACAGTCCTTGTCTTCGTGTCCAACTGACTTACAAAAGTTACAAAAGGTACTCTTCAGAATTGTCTGGTACTTCTACATCAAGGAGAAATGATAAGGATCATGCCCATGTGTTTTTCAAATATCGTACCATGGTCGTCCTTAAGCTAAAGGGTTTGGCATGCCCACTCCAATATACTGTGCAAATAATGGGCACTCATTCTTGTGATGACCTTATGTCCTACACATTGTACACCATACATATTCTCTTTTCTCCTTTCCTTTGTTCTGATTTAACTGGAATGTTAAGTTCTTCAGATCTTGCTTTGGCTCTTCCACAACTGTATCTATATTCTTGTATTGATTTTCCTCTAGCTGTAAGGATGTATGCAGAGCCTCACCCTGACTTTGGAATTTTTGTTGTCTCAAGGGATACTTCAAGTGTGTAAACAAAGAATTAATAAACAAATTCCTATGTTGTGTATCAGTAATAGTGTACTTTAACTTACCTTTTAACCTCTTGAATTTTTGGTCCACTTCCCAAGCTGATTCTCCTAGATTCTTCTTAATCTCTATCATTTCATTATAAACTGGTCTTCTGAACTTGGCTTCTGAAATTCATTTATTAACTGCCTCTTCACATTTGCTACAGTTGTAGGTGTTCTTGTTGGGTTATTTGTTGAGAGACCCATGTACCAATCTAATGCACAGTCTCTAAAAGTGATTTCCAATTGTGCAACCTTTGTATGCTCATCTGTAATCTTATTTTCTTCTCATATCTTCTCACAGATGAACAAATATTTTTATGGGCCATCTGACCTTTCCCCTCGGAACTATGGTAACCTGATGGTTGGATCTTGTCTTTTCATTGTGAAATTTGTTGAACTATCACCTTTGCACGGTGTAGAGACTTGACTGCTACTTGTTGAACTTGCACTTCTACTACTGGACCCACGTCCTAAAAAATTCTTCTATCACTAGTCACTTGTTGGTTAACTATTTTTCCTTCTTCAGTTGTATTAGTCGGACATGGGGTTGTGGGTTCCACACTAATTCAAATATGGAATGGAGATCCTTCTTCTACGTCGGACCCATGACCTTTGGTTTTCCTCTCATATGTGGTGCGCAAGATATCCTCAATCTTCCCCATGGCGCAGAGATCCTCTACCTCTTCCTCATCATTGTCCAAGCCCTCTCGCTCCGCTACAACCCTCTTCTTATTATTCATTCTATACTGGTAGGGTTTTCCACTACGCATCACACCAGCATTCCTTATGATTTCCCTGGTTTGTTCATCATCCATCATGATGGGTTCCATTGCTTCCTCCTTCTTGTTATTCTCCAGAGCCTTCTCCATTTCTCATATCTTCCTTAGTGCTTCCCCCAACTCCCCCCTGCGCGTAGAGTGATCTAGTTGTATGATTCCATGGTCATCACACCTTTATCATGTAATAATATCTTGATCGATGTGTAAAGAGACCTAATGTACCTCCATCTGGGTCCCTGCAAGAAATCATATTTTGCAGTAGTATATGACTTTGTTGTATCTACTGCAAACTCAATGGTAAACCCTGCAATAATGTTCTCTAGCCAAAAATCCATTGTACGCATGAATTTGTTATTAACTCTTTCCAACCGCACGATATTTTCGTAAGTCCACACTACTAGCCTAATCTAATTAGTTAGATGGGTATCCTTCAACCTTAACAATCACTCATGTAATAACTCTAGAAAAAGAAACAAAATATGCTTCATACCAAATCGATGAAACACATAACTATCTGTGATGTGGCGTGTTAATACACGGAACCCATATTACTACGTGTGAACTCAAAACTGCTGTCTCTAACCATATTTCAATCTCTTTCTTCATAAGATTCCATGGCCTAAAAATCCTTTCTGCTACATCACCATACCCTTCTTGTCTCTCCTTACGAGTTATATCCGTATGGGGGTGCATTTGTTGGACTTATGGGTGACCGGTTCTACCTTATTTCTCTACCACTGCATCTTCTTCACCATACCCCTTCTTGTCTCTCCTTCTGAGTTATATCCGGCAACAGAACCATTTGTTGGACTTATGGGCTGACCCGGGTTCTACCTTATTTCTCCAACAAAACCCTTATCACCATCATCCCTTCTGGTAATCCATAAGGCTACACCGTGCAGAGAATGCACAACACAGCCTCACCCAAGATGGTTTATGGGTGACTACAGGATGTAGATGTCTGCAGTCATGGAAGGGATTAGGGAATGTTCTTTCTTACTTCTTATTTCTACTTAACCATGCATTGTTATTACAGTATTCATCAAATCCACTCATTCATTCATGCATATCTATTCTAGTGTATGTTTTAAGTAAAATCATCCATTCATCTAACCATTCAATCATACTGCAGAAATAGTAAAACATTCAAACATATTACACACATAGTTTTACTTTGGTTCACCCTCCCAGGGGCTACGTCCACAAAGATATTCTGCTTCTTTTCTTATTCATCAAAATGAGTTGTATGCATTACCTCATAATATGGAGTAGTGAAGTGGACCGAGATTGCACCAAGCTCCACAGCTTGTGACCTGACCCTCAGCTACTCCAACTTCATTCGAGATCTACAGCTCTTAAAACAGACTTCAACTCACCCAAACTCCAAAATACATTCTCCAAAATAGACTTGTTGCACTCATACTCTAACAATTGGATGTTTCTAATCATGCTCCTCTAATCTACCTCATACCCCTTTTTTATATTACAAAAATGGGTTAAACCTTTACAATATGATTCTCAAAACCCTAACCCTAACATGGCTAGGTTTGTCCATGTCTGCACTGAATTTCCACAAATCCTGTAGCGCATACTTCTTTTCCTCAAAATATGGCGCACTCTCATTCTTTGTCTGATATGCCTCGTTTGTTGCATTGTTCTCCCAAAAATGCCTGCTCCAACATCATGTACCAACAAAAATCAACATATATGTGACCTGTATATGATGCAACATGTGTATGTACATGACTTGTTTATATTGCAACATGTGTATGTACGCAGCCTGTCTATACTGCAGCCTATGTACACCTTCATAAATTTAGGGTTTTCACCTTTCTAAAACTCAAACCCTTTGTTTATGTTGTCACATCAACCAGTAACATGTCA
Organism: Picea sitchensis; assembly: GCA_010110895.2. Classification (NCBI taxonomy): domain Eukaryota; kingdom Viridiplantae; phylum Streptophyta; class Pinopsida; order Pinales; family Pinaceae; genus Picea; species Picea sitchensis. Next base: position 14,568 of record SNQJ01S0076267.1, read on the forward strand.
TTGTGTCCAATCTGTAGTTGTCCCCTATGCATACATCATCATACATAACTGAGTGCTTCTATGTCTCTTTAGTCATGTGTCATGCATATGTATATAATCATGATCAAGTGTAACAACCCTCACATGTACTAGACATCAAACTCTCTTTGTTATTCAGCCTAAACTATACCAACAACTTCAACAATACAACATAACCAAATGCCCTCAACAATGTACCACAAAATCCCTCAACCATGTACCAAGAAATACAAGATATGCCTCAGCAATCAACCCAACAAGATGTAAATAAATACCAAACACACTAGTGTTGTATTTCTGTAGATCTAGATCATACCATAAGTTCCATAGAACCAACAACCTTTACAGGGAAAATCCCCAACCTCTCTTAACCATATCTCTTGTAGACAACAATATTCAACTACACATAAAATATGACATACCTTTTGAACTTGTAGATAGATCTATTGTACCTAATCATTGTAGACCTTCCTAGGAACTTGCTTTCAGACTTTGAGAACCCGGCACCCTCAGCAACTCAATATTTCATGGATTTTTCCAACTGTACGCAACCTCCTCTTCTTCAGCCTGCATATGTACGTGACTTCCTCCACTGCAGCCCACGTACAACTCAAAAACTAGGTTTTTTTAGTAATTCTGCAACTCCGAAACTTTCGTCGCCAACCCTCCTTTGCTACCTCAAACTTGTGTAACTTCATATGTATCAATGAATACCTACAATAAACTTTTCACTAATAATAGATATTCAATACGCTCATTAGTTCCTAATAGGAGACCCTTTCTCTCTTATTTATACTCTCCAAGTAGCTTCCTCAAAGGATTATCTTCTAACTAACTTTACTCAACTTCCTTCTTTTAGGGATAACCCAATTCTAACCACTTTGTCCACTTACAACCATTTTATCCACAAATAGTAATCTCTCCAATGCTAGTTGCAACAAATTTATTTTTAATTATTTTTTTTTGTAACAACTTAACTCTTGATTAACTCCTAGTTACAACCACTTTGACAAGTAAACTTCTTGTAGGATATTCTAGAATAAATTGACTTCTTTGACCCTCTAGGGGCTTCTAGATAACTCATGAGGATTCTCCAACTTCACATGGCCATAACTCTCTAACCATAAGGAGTTATGTGATGTTCCACATATCACAGGAAATGGCACGACATGTACTATCCTTCTAGAATAGTCTTACCTGCAAATTCACTGATATTCATGCCTTTATACCTCAAACAAACTTAAGTCCCTTAACCATATTGTTGGGGCTACTAGAATTTGTTACCGGACTTGCTTCAAGGGTTGACATCAATGACAACCAACCCAATTAATCAACAATCCAAATGTCTATTGGAATGTAAAATTTTGTGTTGGGAATTGGAAAGCAAATATCTAGAGCGATAAAGTTGCATCTCTCAAGTAGCAGACAATATTTCAGCTCTATTGACTTGAGAACAACATTGTTATTTCTGAAACATTGCTAAAACTTTTTGACCTACCTAAACCAATCAGAGTGTAATTTGTATCAATTACATAATCAAAGTGTAAGTATTTTAGTATAGAGGTCTTGTTCTTAGTTTTCATTACCTCATTTTTTATTTTAGTATTTAAATTTTTTCTTAAATAGTTTAGTTTTTTTCTTTGACTTTTGTTGCTTTATCACTTCCCTATTGTATTTTTGATAGATATACCCCTCAGTTTCATTAGCCTATTTTTATGATCAGTATATAGTCAATGAATCGAAATCAATAAACTATCTCGCTTTCAGAGAACCCCTCAATGAGTCAATGTCTGAACTTAATTTTTTTTTGAAGGTGCTAATAACTTAATAGTTTCTATTTATAGACAATTAGATGACAAAAGGACATGTTTTAGGAGTTCGACTGACAATCCAATAGAGTGCCTAGAAAGCACCCATCATCCTTGACTCTAATGTTATAGGAATTATGGAACAAAAAGCAAAGGACAACGTCGACAAATCAAGTGCCAAAATCTAAATTGCCAAGCAGGGTAGTTCAAGTCAGCTTTCTTCAAAGACCCAGGTTCAATCCCCAAAAACATGTTGCTATCATAGTCACAACATTTGTATGGCGGATGTCAAATACATAAACAAAATGATCAATCCAACAAATACAATAGGTACATAAAGAAAAACAATAAATTACAAATTTTAAAAATGTAATAATTTATAATAATTTCACCCATAATTGTTGATAATTTATAATAATTCCACCCATTTTACCATCATTTTGGGTTGTAGAACCAGTTTCGAATGCTAACGATCTGGTCACTATTTGATACCCGTCGATTGATCTCCTTAAATTATAACTAAATTTTCGATCAATCGAGTCATCTACTGTAGCGGCTGATAAAGGGAGAAAAAAGGAAAGGGCAGACTTACTTTTTTTCCATCCAGAGCACGCCCTGCCTGCCTTATAGCGTGACCTCTCCAGGTCCTTACCTTACCATACCATTGAGCCCTGGGGCTGCATTCAGAACCCGTGCGGAATAAACAAACTGCTCTTCACGGAATCCAAAGGAATACATTACAATTACAATTTGGGTCCAGGCCGACATGTTACTTTTACATCAAGTACATATTAAGAAATACCCGAGGGCCCTCCCCTCATTCTAACCCTGTGCTAAGATCAGTGTATCGTTTAATCCTATTTTTCCAGCGGACTTTCAAGAAATGAAAGCTGGATTCACCTCTGATCATAGGTAGCATATCCTTTTTGTATCTCATCTTTGTGACGGTATACTCATACAACCCACACTCAGTCATTACATGTTTGAATTTCTCTAAATAGTTTATTATAACTCTCTCACTTTGCTAATTGAAAAATTACAAAGGGGAAAGTTATAAACACCTTCATTATTGTAGCTTACTATAACTTTCTCACTTTGCTGATTGAAAAATTATAAAGAGGAAAGTTATAAACACCTTCATTATTGTATTTTACTATAACTCTCTCACTTTACTTTGCTGATTGAAAAATTACAAAGGAGAAAGTTATAAACACTTCCATTATTGTTGCGCATATAAAAAAAAAAATACCCCCATGGTACATTCTTCTGGGCTTTTATCATTTCAATCACATTTACTTAAGAAAGCGGGAGGGCTCCAACAGGCCATATAAAGTTCTCCAACATTCCTTGTAATTTTCATTATTACTATCATAGTTTTTTTTTACTCAACAATGAAGTGGGTTAACTCGAGAGCAATTTTTGTTCCCTAGATATCTTTTTAGCAGGTTTTTCTACTGTCTTCTTTTAAATTTTCTATTTCAACCAATCCAAAATTTTGATCCATTTTTCTGAACATCTAGTTTGGTTTAAAATGGAACAAAATCTTTAAAATAAAACTCTGAAATGCATGGAACTTTGATCCATATGAAACTTAAACTACCCCTGAAAATCTGACCAGTTTCAAGCCCATTTGTTTACCTAAACAAATTTGTTTACTCCAAAATTAACCTACTTCCTCAACCCTCAACAATAATCTTCATACCATAAAAGTTCATTGCAACGAATAGGTGGTCTTGGAAAGTGTTCCAAAAATAATCAATCATATATATTGCACACTTCTGTTATTATGTTAAAGTAAATAAACAACTTGTACTTTTGTTATTATATTATTTTAAGTTACTCTATGTATCAAAGTATTCACGTGACGTTAGGTTAAGGCATGCAATTAATGTGGAACTATATATATGGGACATAATACTATTAATAAAGTAATTAAAGTTACTTTTAATGTTTTAATGAATTA
>SNQJ01S0076267.1:25095-44765 GCA_010110895.2 Picea sitchensis
GGATGCAGCAGGGTGATGGGGAAATGAGAGACAAGAATGGAGGGAGGAAACAGAATCACCTGAGCCAGGACTTCATCATCACGAGAGAAACGCTAAATCCATAGTCGAAGAATCGATTCGCCTATAATTATAGGACCCAAACACGACCCCGGGAAGTTGATGTACTAACTTACCCAAACAGGGCCCACATGAATTTTGGCGCTTCATCTCCTAGGGTTAGGTTTTTGGATGTCTAGGGTTTTTTACATTCCTGGTTATTGTAAAAGGCCTTCAGAGCCTCATTATAACCATCTTCTTGCGAATGAGTGCAACCATCACATCTCTTCTCAGAGATAAACCGCCACTTTTTCCTTGACCACCCTCAGGGATTTGATAAACTTCTCACTGGGAGACAAAGCACTTGATTGATCAAAGCTAGTCCAAGAAGACTTAACAAAATCACAAAAGTTCTCCTCTACACTCCATCCGAGATTATACTTGAACGAGGTTCTAGGTTTCTTCATTAGATGGCCTAGCTCCAACATAATCGAGAAGATGCTAAAAAAACGTACACCCTACAACCCAAGACCTCACTTGATGAACCTGCAACAAAAGATATTCATGAACAAGGAAATGGTCCAAGCTCTTAGCAACACCATCCTCCACCCCTCGATTATTAGTCCATGTTTTCTCGACCTCTACCAACTCTACATCGATCATACTTGTTGCCTCCAACCAGTCAAGGAAGAAACCTACAATTAAAGGGCCCACTCAACTAGACTCACTCTATACCTCTTAGCATTGTAATATTAGAATGAGATCACTACCCAAGATGATAGAACCCGAATTAAGAATCTACAGTCGAAACAAGTGTTTCAAGTAGCCTAGTTTATTCTCATAGGATCCATAGAGATTCAAAAGAATGAACAAGAACCTAAACTCTTTAACCTTGAACTCTGTACTCAAACCATAATTTACAGAAAATAAATTAAGAAGTTGTATAGTGTCATTCCAACCTGTAATTAGACCTTGAGAGAGCCTAGAAGAATCCACCAACAAAACATTTCCACCTCAAATATCTCACTGGTAGTCTACAATGGGGTAAACTTCCATTTTTTCTAGATGAGTCTCAATCTTGGAGCATTAACCTATGTTTTTTCACTTAAGAAAGATAATATCGTAGTCATTTAAGGGAAATCTTAATCTTAGTCTCAACCACATGCATTTCAATCTAATGCCTTTCTTGGATGATTGTGCACGTGAGCCAAGATCTATGGGGACAATAATGCAAGGCTTTTCATATATTGGACTATAAGTTCTTCTTAAACATGTCCCTTGTAGTTGTAACAATAGTAGTGGGACATTCTAACATAGGCATGTGAGTCAAGATCTATGGGGACAATAATGAAAGGATTTTCATATATTGGACTATAAGTTCTTCTTAAACATGTCCCTTGTAGTTGTAACAATAGTAGTGGGACATTCTAACATAGGCATGGGTCATGTCCCTGTAGTTGTAACAATAGTAGTGGGAGATTCTAACATAGGCATGGGTTAACGACATCTAGTTGAGGGAGGTTGTGGGAAGATTGATAATTGGAATTGGAGGATGAATAATAATTGGAAAAGGGTCAAAACATTGACCATTTAGACCACCCAAAAATATTATATATATTAAACTTAAAAAGGATAGTTGGGAAAAAATGAATGGATTCAGGTATAGTTTCCACCAAAATAACAAACTTTTTATCTAATAAATTTTATAGATAAATATTTTTTTGAGAACTGGGCAATTAAGCACAAATGAATGGCTTCTGGCATAGTTTCAATTGGCACTGCACGAAATTCATTTTTTTGAAGAAGTTGATGTCTGAATCCCGTTAAAGAATTTCCCCACATTTCCACCTACTCAATGATGCAATCATAAAGAAGCTAGGTCGAGAGGTATCATACCCAAAAGATTATTGAATGACAATTCCTTAATGTCTTAGGTTTTTTGCGTCTTTTCGTAGGAAATTAATGCAACAAATTGTGTATTTTTTCATTCCCGAATATGTCATCAGGAGAAAGAAGTTGGTAACATCATTTTATGCATTGCTTCTTTTTCGCTCCCAAAGTTTTCTATCGAAATACATACTATGGTATTTCCTGGTAGTTAGGTATTGATGCAAAACACAATAGTAGGCATTTTTCATATCAATTGGTAAATCTCATCATCACACCTAGCATCTCATAAGGGAGATGTTGAATGTAATACTAGAATATGCATGCAAGGAGTAGGTCCGCATAGGTTTTAAAATATTCACCTCTATTGCTTTAGCATTGAGTCTATTGCTTGTTTTTGAACTCGTGTTCATTTTAAGCTAGGTGGGCATTGGTTTTGTAGACATGTATGCCGAGAGAGGGAATGTTAACATTTCTTGCAAATTGTTTGAAATAATGCCTCAATGAAATGTTATTGCATGAATTGTGGTCATTGCTAGTTACATTAAATATGAGAATGTAAACATTGCCCACAAATTGTTTGAAAGAGTGCCTCAATGAGATACTGTGTCATGGAATGTTTTGATTGCTTGTTGATAATTAAATTCTCAGGAAATTTGAAAAAATTAAAGGGGCCCTTGCTTTTTCATTCTAGGACTATTGAGGGAACAATAGTATCTTCAGTGAGAGGTAACTAAATCCTCTAATACATTACCTTATAATGATGACATTACAACACATATGGATAGATATACTTGAATGGTGGTTGAATTCATCATACGATGCACACATTTTTAACCCTTTTCCTTGGAGAGGGATTTGATAATTGTTAGAACATTGAGGCATTAGCACTCAAGCATAGGATATATAAGATGATAATTTTTTTTGTTATTTTCTTAGACTAGATTTCTTCATGTAGTTAACATAGAAGTGGATGTCATCTAATTTCTAATTAGGATGCCATTGATTGTGGCTTGTCCCTCTTCTATTCCAAATATAAATAGTAAAGTTTTGGTCATCTTAGTTTCTTCAAAACAAGAACTTCTTATTAAAACAGTTCTCACTATTTTAGTTCTGTTTTGGTTATGTTAGTTTCTTTAGTCACAAAAAAACATGGAAGGGATGGTGGAAAGTTCAAATCCTTCAAAATTATGAAGCTCCTTGCCAATTGTGTGTTTTTATGGAATCATAAGAGAGGAGATGGATATATGATTACTCAATCTTTATTGGACCGAGAAGTATAATGATCCCAGTTTGTATAAATATATATCAATGTCTTTCCAAATCGTTGTAATGAATGACATTACTTTTTCCATGAATTATTTCAATGCATTGAACATGACACCATATAATCATGCCAACTTCGTGACCTTGCCATATTTCAATCCCATGCTCCTTCTACCTTGAACCATTTTTTTACCTTCCAAAAATGCAAAATAATGAAACTCTTAATAAAACTTACCTAATACTTGGAAATATCTTGTTTAAATCCTATTAATGATTTTCTTCTTCCAATATTTATTTCCTACCTTAAATATTTCAATTTAATAAAATAAATTCAAAATAAAATATTCCACTTTCCAAATGTTATTTTACTCTTTCCCATTTAAAAACAAAATCTTCAGATTATTTAAAATCCTATTTATATTTTAAAAAAAAATCCTCAAAATATTTACACAATTAAAAATAATTATAAGTTATACCTCACTAATGAATTCATCCCTAATCTCCCCTAAACTATAGCACATGTGGGTCCTACATAGACTCCACGAATCCACTAGGTTTGGATCTAGCACAACTCAAGTCCTCTACTCATTTGAGCCAAACTCGATCAAATATGGTAGAACGTTTGTCAATCATAGAGTTTGACTATTTTCCACATTTTAAATATTAAAAATATATTTTTATTTAAATTAAACCCCACACACACATATATATATATATATATATATCCAGAAACATAAAATTTTGATTTAAAAAAGGATAGACGCCATTTGGTAAGAGTATTTAGTTGAACATGCCCACAACGTTCTTCAAAAGCCATTTGAAACCATCCTGTGTCGAAGGACATTTTCATCTTTTGCGATGTTAAAGGGAAGCAACCAATATTCTCAAATCCATGGAGTCCTTTCAAAGCATCCAAGTCCAAGACCAATTCACCATAGGTTTCACTAGTAGCAAGTCCTCATCCCCCACATCAAACAACAAGAAAAGACAATTACTATTGTGGATGCTGGGAATTACAGGCGTAGAAAGAGCTGAAAAGAAGGAATCGATCAAATCAAACTGGTCAAAATGCTGGGAATTACAGGCGTAGAAAGAGATGAAAGGAGGAATCAATCAAATCAAACTGGTAAAAAAAAATCTGAAAAAGAAAATGATGTTTGTAATGAAGGGATTGAGGTAGAAATTCTCCTCAAATATTTTGTCGAGTAGAAAATAAGTATTCTAAATGTTTAAATTATGTCCATATTCGGTAACACCGAACCGAAGCACATCCACATAGTTGGACCGTAAAATGAATCTTCCTTCACTTCAAAATTTTAGATTTTCTATAAATAGTTGTTGTGGATTATTAATTTCAACTCAAGTATCATTGGATCTTACCCACAACATGAGCCCATGTTTGATTCAAAGTATGTTTATGTTTGCACGAAATCTTAAGTCATATATCTCAATAAATTTACCTTTGGTAAAAAAATATGGACTGTTAATTTAATAGCTCACAACACACCATAAGGGAACATAGGCTTGATGACTTCCTTTCTACTTTAAAGTCAATGACTATGATTCTTTTCTACTTATATTATAAAATACATTTTGGTTCTGTATATTCAATGACTACGATTCTTTTCTACTTATATTACAAAATACATTTTGGTTTTCTATATTTATTGTCTAAATTATTTCAAACTTTGATAGAATGTACTTTCTTCACAGTCATAAGGTTAAGGTTAAGGTTGATTGTGATATTCTCAATTATCATCATGTTCGACAACAATTCAACAATAATAGCGTTTGCTATTGTTATTGATTTGAACTTAAAAATGCTTGAAAATTTCATCCTTGTGGTATGATGGTGGTATGATGTGAAATAAATCTCAGTGTTTATAAACAGATTAAAACTAGCCTAGATCCATTTTAACAACGATGAGAGGGATCAAATCTCTAGGTGTAAACCTTTCCTCAATTTTTTCACTCTAAAATAGGTTTGCAATTAAAGAGATTAGGCACCCACATTCTCACAATGGCTTAGGAGATCCTCTCTGACTGTTTATGAATTATCGATCATCATGTCCCTTCAATCCTAGTGACCCTGGGTACTCTTGAAATTCAACAATCCCTGGAAAAGAATCCCACAAAATTTATCTAATATATGCTTTGGTTGCTTGTGTATTTTAGATTATCATGGTTCATCCACTTGTATTGGTCATTAATCTGCGCCATGCCTCTGTGTGCCCTGAAGAGAGGGCACACCCCACCCACACATGCATTGGTTTGTTGATGTATATATGTGGATTGTGGCAAGGCCAACATATCATACCCTTCATTTCCTTGCATGATGCATCCTATGGAATTGCGTCCATTGAAATTTTTTTCTACTTCTTGCATTTAATACCAAATTTTCTACCTTTGACATCAACATTTCAATTTTTTGATGGTCAAAATGTCACTTCCATAATAAAACTTACCATTCCCTAGATTTCCCTGCATGATGCATCCCATAAGAAAATTTTCTATTTGTTCGTCCTATATTTCATTTTGTTGGGTCAAAATGAAATGCCCATAAGCATCAATGATTCAACTAGATTCAGAGTCAAAATGTCATATCTATACGTAAATTTACCATTCCTTGCATTTATCAGCATGATGCATCTGATGTCATTGCATCCCATAAGCAATTTTTTCACTTCCTGCATCCAATTGAAGCATGGATCTGAGAGGGATATTTTGCTTCTAGGTATTTCATTTTGATCCCAACCCAATGAAGCATTTTATAAGAGAATTTTGCACTTCCTGCATCCAATGATTCATTTTATTGTGGTCAAAATGCAATACCTATAAGAATTTTTTTCTATCAGATCCATGTTTCCATTGTTCAAGCAGTCAAGTATCATACTTATAACCAGATTTCCCATTTTTGGATTTTGATGTTCCAATCCATTAGGGCCAAAGAAATGTACCAGAAGCAAAATTTTCATCATTAGTGATGATGTTGTATTTTTCTTCAGGACCATATTACTATACCAACGACGAAAATTTTGTTCTGTTTATTTGTTGCTTTGTTTCCATGGATCTAAAATACCATACTCCTTGGAAAAAAATTATCCTTGAGATTGATGCTTCATTACTTTGGAAATAACTTAAAATATCATACCTATGAGAGGCTTTTGGTTTCATGCTTCTGATGCCATTGCTTCAAACCAAAAATATCATTGAGAATTTGCAAATGTTTTGATTTGTAAGATTCAGTTCTTCACTACACCAAGAAAAAAGTACCATTATGAAAAGTTTATTTTTCCATCGTTGAGATTGTTACTGCAATTACTTCATGCCCAAAATACTAAAACCTCAAGAAGATATTGCATTCCATACATATGGTGCTATTACATGAAGGTCAAAGTCCCATGAATCCATACCTACAAGTGAAATAATCCATTCTTCCCATATGAAGATGCTTCATTACATTGGGACCAAATACCCTATTCATAAGAATTTTTCTAATCCTTCACAATTACGCTTAAATTGTTTCTGGGTTACAAAAACAATTCTTATATGCAAACTTTTCATTCACTACATTTGCTACATCGGGGCCAAGATATACCTATACATAAGTCTTAAATTGTTCACTGTGTTGTTATTGTATCAATGAAAAAATAATATATCAATAAGTAAAGTTTCCCTCCATGTTCAATGCTTCACGTGGTTAAGAAATTTTAAATCCATAGACAAACACTGGAGCCACATTCTATACCTACTCCATGTTTAGCTTCATGTGGCTAGAACGTTTTATACCATTGATAAACATTGGAGCCACATATATGGATTTCACACAATAGCAACATAGGAAGTAATGTTTCCACATAAAAAATGCACCTTCAGGCTAATAATCAGGACACATCCAACTGGGGCCTGTGTATCCCACGTGAACATGTGTCCGAAAAAATGTTTTGGCATGTGTCCTAAAACATGACACATGTCAAACACATTTCCTAGATGTGTTATGTACTCTATTTTTTTTTTCATCGGTATTTTCTCACTTTCAACTCTAGGGAAATAACTCGTATGGTCTCTCAGTAAAATCCATATTTTAATGGATTCCAAGTGTTTTGTAAATGTTCTAGTTTCTAAAAAAAATGGTTCTTTATGTCGATATGGACATATTTCATTTTGTGTCCATATATATAATGTGTTATGTTGTGTCGGATCTGTGTCACATGCCCTCGTGTTATGTCACTTAGCCTTCAGGGAAGAACACCTGGTATATTTTTGCTACAAATCTTGAATTGTCAGAGAGTGCTATGCACAAACAATACATGCTAAATGACTCTTGATCTCAAAATTGTAATTGGCCTACAACAAGAATTGTCGGTTTAAAGGAAGAGAGACATGGTACTCCATACTTGAGTACCAATGCATAATCCTATTGAGCTCTCCATACAATGATAGCTTCGACATACCATTGCTTCAACATATGGTTTCGATAGATACCTCTGAATAGCTGAAAAATAACCTTAGTTGCATTATTCATAAAAGAAACATCCATCTGATACATTAGGTGAATAGCTGAAAAATAACCTTAGTTGCATCATTCATAAAAGAAACATCTATTTCATACATTAGGTGATTCTCTCGAGGAATCTATTTCCTTGTTGATAATCAACCTCACACCACTTAGCAATCCACCTTCTACATCCTTTCTTGTGGGAAATTCTCTCTCTTCTTTAGCCTTTGATAGATGGATTATAGTACAATAGAGCCCCTGAGAGTAGTGGATGTAGTACTTTATATTCTTCTTCTTTTCCTCCTTTCTTTCTATGAGTTACAACTTGTACATAAGAAGTAGTGGATTGGGATCAACATAAATACTAAGAGAGATTTATTGTATTGTCTCAATAATTTTCCTTCCCGAGTATTGTTTCAAAATGTTAAGTCCTTTAACTTTCTTTATGAAGAATGTTCCCCATGTTGGTGTTTCATTGTATCTACATGTATTTGTTGTTGCTTCTACATATATAAAATCTTCACACCGATACATAAGACTTGCATGATGAGGACAATACTTTTGGATCTTGAAAGAAAAATGAATAGAAAAAAAAAGCATTTACATGTTTGTTGAATGAAGTGTTTTCTTTTGTGAAGCATGTTGAAGTAGAAAAAATAATAGAAATTCAAGACATAGGAGAAAATGTTAAGGATGGGATGCAAGAGTTAGAATAGTCCAGTAAAAAGGCTACATCAATTATATATAATAATGAGTGGAGATATATTTCTTACAAATGGAAAATTTTATAAGTAGTAGTCTCAACTAATCAAAATACTAGTAGAGTTATTTCCAATAATAACTTAGGTAGGGATGAAAATTTTGCTGCAATGTATCAAATCCAGAGCAAGGACCATTTCTAATGCGACAATGTTCTAACGATTATCAAAGCCATATCCAAGGAAAAGGGTTAGAAATGTGTGCATCATATGGTGAGTTCAACCATCGTTGAAGTATATATATCCATATACATTGTAGTGTCATCATTATAAGGTAAAGTATTAGAGGATTTAGTTACCTTTTACTGAATATACTATTGTTGCCTCAATAGTCCCATTATGAAAAGCAAGGGCCCCTTTCATTTTTTCAAATTTCCACCTCTTGACATGTCCAAATGACTCTATCTTCACATGTGAAATATTACTATAGTAAGATCTTGAGAAATAATTAGTTATTTCCTAAGTACTTGGAATTGGTCCTAGCAATGTTTACAAAGTGGGGAACAATGAAATTTTTGTATGTCGATTGCAAAGAAAAGATGATCACTTCTTGTGCATTTCGTCACATCAACAAATTATGAACTAATTACCAACATCTTAGTATTTTTGTAGTACGCTATTTTTTTCATGATTTTAATAATATATAATTGTAAACATCAAAACATAAATCATATAATGTTATTGAGATTTTCTAAGAAAAGAAAAATCTCACTATTGCAAAATTCACCATAGAGAATTTTTTTCATTTTATTTCATGATTTCCCTTAATGGAATCAATGTTTGTTTCACCATAAACTTCATTGGTGCTCACATGAATGAATCTTCTGATCAGTCCAGTCACTTTTCATGGTTCAATAAGGACATGAGTGCTATAGATGTTATTCTTCGTAAACTCAAAGTTGTTCACGAATTAATTGTTCATGTGGATCTCAACTGAAAAATGTGTTATAGTATCAGTTTGTTCTATGATCAATAGATAAGATCTGCACTCCTAATATCTCCCTTCACAAAATTGAAATTGGGAGAAGAACTAGATGGTAGAACATTTTTCAGGTTTGAGCAATAGTCGAGTTTGTTCAATACCATAATCTTGTATTGTAAGTAATTCCTCAGCCAAAATCTTGTATTGTGAGTATTTCCTCACCAGTATGTTGGATACATAAAATGCAATGAATCTTGCAATACCAGTGATAAGAATAATTTTGGGCACATATCCTCCATTACCATTTTCCATTTTCCATTTTCCCCACAAATCACTGTTTGAATCACAACCAAATAAAAGAAATGGGAAAGCTAGTTGAAAAGCATGATGCAATTGGGTCGAGACATTGCAATGAAAATAGAGGCCTTGACAGATGCAAAGCAATGTGGATCACCTAGATATAATAATTCAACGATGTGGGTGACCTCATCGTTCACTGACAATACCTATGACCCAAAAATTCATACAGGACGATGTAAGCCTCTACCTTTAGATGTAAGCGTTGCTAAGTTGTTGAATAAAACCTTGATGGAGAAAGCATGGAGCATGAAAGTGGATGTTGGTTTGAGAAAAATATTTTGGGTTGCATTGGTATCTATAGCTAACTATTTGACCAATAGATGACCTAGTTCAATTTTGGGGGAAAAGACACTAAAAAAGGTTGTGAGTGAAGAGGATCCATCGATTTCACATCTTAGGGTTTTTGGGTGTGAGGTTTACATGCATGTACATAAGGTGAATTGGATAAAGCTTGATAACAAATCAACTAAGTGCATCTTTATTGGCTATTTAGAAGGAGACAAGGGATATAAGTTGTGTATTCTATCACATTGGCATACCCATAGCGATAATGTGATCTTTAAGGAGGAGAAATATTGTGAAGATCAACATAAAGAATTTGTATTGGTAGAAAAAGGTACAACATGTTAGAGTGGTCAGATGCAAAAATTCTAAAGGAAGGACGTGAAAATCAGCTTGAAGAAATATGCCATTGGTGTTGAATGAAAATGTGCATCTCGAACATGATCAACTTGATTAGGGGCAGGATTTGAGAGGAACTTTCATGAGTGAAAAATCTGTGATAGTTATGGCTATGAGCCAACTGATTTTATTTATTTTTCTTTCTCTTTCATGGGTGATAAGAAAAAAATGTTAAAGAAGCTCTTAATGGTGATGAGTCCCCTCATTGGAATCAAGCCATGGAGGAAGAAATAAAGGCCTTGGGACATAACTAGAATTGGTGATTTTGGAGTTGCTTGAAGGAAGGAAGGTGATTGGATGCAAAGGGTGTTGATGAAGAAGTATAATGCAGATGGTATTGTGGAGTAGTATAAGGATCGTCTGGTAGAAAAGGGTTACTCTCAAGTAGAGGGTGTTGATCCTTAGGAGACCATCTCTCTGGTGGACAAGGTGGCCTCTATTAGGTTGTTGTCAGTATTAGCCATTGCTTATGATTTGGAAGTGGAGAAAATGGACATGAAGACAACATTTCCTCACAATGAACTCAAAGAAGAAATCTTCATGAAGCAACTAGATCAATTTGTGGTAGAAGGAACAAAAGATATGTTGTATGTGATGCACTTGTGCTTGTGCAATATGGAAATCTAACACACACTAGATTTTCCCCATGGTGAAATGATGTTGTTTGATATGTGCTTGTGCTTCTGTAATACAAAAATTTAACACACACTATCTTTCCCCAGGGTGGAATGATGTTGTTCGAGATGCGTTTGTGATTTTGCAATAGGGAAAGCTAGCATGCACTATCTTTACCCCATGGTGGAATGATGTTGAAAATGAATTTGTTCTTGTGCAAGAGGGAAAGATAGCATGTGTGATGAAGAACCCACCCCCTCCTGGGGTCCATGCAACCTCTCGGTCTAGGATTGTTCAAAATCAAGGAGCCGAATTGGCTCTCGGGCCCCTGCTAAGCCCTCAAAATCCCATACACACGTCCTATGCCTTTCTTCCCAAAAGTAAAATTAAAATTTTGGGAATCTCTAAACACCAATGGAGTATTACAAGATATCGTGGGCCAAAACTGTGGGCTAAGCCTCTTTTTCCCGAAAATTTCAGGCTTTCGGAGCTCTCAGGATTCAGGAGTTTCAACAACACAATACCCTGTTCCTTCTTAACACCGATCTGGCAGAGTGCCAAATAAAAAAAAAGAATCAACGGTCCATAGCGCCCATTGAAATATACGGTGGGAAAATATACTTCGGTACTTTGGGCTTCGAGACTTTTCCCCTGCTTCAACATACTACACTCGCGAAGTGTCGAACATTGAAGTGGTTGATTGAACGACTGACATCTCTTCCCCTGATCGATGGTTCACGTCTCCTTCGCACTCTAAGATTTTTGGACACATAACACTACCTAACCTCCTAAATTCCAAAATTATAAGTGTCGTAGAGACACAATCAAGCTCCATGTGTCCTCACAAATGAACGGACAAGATGGACTCTGACCTTCTGGAGTCCCCATAACACTATATTATGTTTCTCTCGATCAATGGTTAGGATTTACTCTGCAGATCCGGGCTTCAGGGATTTCAAAGCACCTCTCCACAGATCTCCCAGAGTTCTGAATTATCGAATATCCTCTCCTTCATCCATGTGTCCTCCCCCGATCAATGGTGAGGATCTCCTCCTCTCTTCAGATCTTTGAGATTTTTGTACACTCCACGCCTCTGTTCTCCCGGACAACTAGACTTCCGGACTATCCAGGATATGCTAACACACATTCTTGTTGATGGACGGTCTCGATTCACTCTGGGATTTGGGACTTCAGGAGATTCACCTCTGTTGCACTCCACGCAAACAATTCGCCAAATATGCGAAATCTGAAGGACTTCCAGGGTTAAACCTCGTGCACCTTTTCTTGATCCTACGATTTATGTAGCTTGCGTTTAGATCCAAGGGTGTGGATCTATTCTCCTCCTCTTCTCCGCTTCTCCTTCTGTCTGGGATTTGATCCGACAACCCAGATTGCTCCTGACAGCTGATTTGATGATAGTTGTAGATCCTCCTTCTGATGAAGGAAATTCTAAATGTATTCCAAAGGCTTAGCCTTTGGCTTACTCCTCTGCAAGGTCGATTCCTTTGAATCTACATGTTTTTTTGAAAACATTAATCCTCCTAAGCTTTGAACTTGAAATAAGTCCTCCCTATGCACTCCTTACGCTTCTCCAGACTCGAACTTCTGAACACTTTGACTAAGTATTGGCCCAATGCACGCCTTGCATGGGTCTTCTTTAGACTCAGTACTCAAGTAATCTTTGCGCTCCTTGCACTTGCTTCTATAAAATTCGAACTATCTCTCCTGAGATTTGGATTTGCTCAAATTTCTAAAGGTCTCGGCCCTTTGCTTCTTTAACAATTTTTTGTGCTCTTCTGGCACTCTGCACTCGTTCTCCTGAGCTTGCATCTTACAATATTTATCTCTGACGCACTCCTTGCACTTGCTTAATTCACTCCTTCCAGAGCTTCCTCCTTGAGGTTTTCGCTAAAAGAAAACACACACTTCCATGCACCTTGCACTTCCCCTCAGATTATTCAGTAACTCTGGCATGCCCACTTGGTAATATCCTCACAAAACTAGAAGCAAATTTCTCGCACACTCCTTGCACTTCTCAACACACTCTTTGCAGAGCTTCCTCCTTGAAGTTTCTAGACTCCAAAGACTTCCCTGCGCACTCCTTGCGCTCAGTTTCAGAGTGTTTAATAACTATGATTTGCAGACTTTGCACTATCCCTTCTGAACTTTCACCTCTTCACATAGATCAAAGGGCATATTGTTCTGATCTCCCATGCTAGCTTCATATCCTATGGCATTGGATTTACACTCCACTGCAGGCTCAAATTCTACATCAATATTACTAAGTTGTTGCTCAACTATCTCTTTTGACATTTTTATTTCTGCCAGTTCCTCTACTCTCCGGTTATCTCCTTGTGTTGGCCTAAGCTCATCGTTTTCTAGTTGTTCCTCAGGTTGGAACTATTCTTCATTATGCATGATTGTCTCCTTATAAAAGTCTTCCTCTGTTCCTAGATTTCTCAACCAATCCTCCAACAACTTTAACTCTGTCTCCCACTGAGTGAGAATCTTACCTAAATTCTCCTCTCCTTCTCTCATCACTTAGGAAGATGTCAATGTCTTCTCAAGATCCTCCATCATGATAGTCTCAGTTGGTTGTATTTTTTCTGCTGCATTTGCAACATGTGAATTGGCCTTTGTTGGGCTACTTGGTAGGAATATGTTGATTCCTCCAATGTTTAGAACGCACCTCTGATCCTCCTTTGTTAGCACTCCTTGCTGATATGAACATGCTTATGAATTCTTGAGACTTCCAAACAATCTCATTTTATTCACCTTTCCCATCTGGCAATCGGAAATTTTACTTCTTCCCTCCTGGTAGTCTATGATATCCTCATTTGATCTCTTCTTATTGCCCACCTGGGAATCTAAAATTTCATTTCTGCCTTCTTGGCAGTCTACGAGATCTTCATCTAATTTCTTTTCCCCCTCACTAAGGTTTTCTCCACCTCTTGGCTCGCAAACGGAAACCATCTCCTCCTCTGTGTCACTAAGGTCTTCAACTCACCTCAACCATCTCCTCAACATCCTCTTTCGCCTCCTGGAAATCAACTGCTGAATATGACACTTCGCGTTCTCCTTCATGGGCCACTCATACCTCCATCTTCCACATGCTTCTTGCTGCATCCTCAACATCAACTTGTTGAACTATACTCTGGTCTCCTCGATCTATTTGTCCATCTCTTCTTGGCTCATCTTCTTATGGTCTCCTTTCAGACCTTTCTTATGGCCTTCAATAGCCATCTTCCCCTTCTTCCTGCCCTTCTGGAAAGTCGGTGAGCTTCCACTTGCTTGTTGTGAGCTACAATCATCCTCTTCCAAGATTCTCCTTGCTTAGTCTATTGGTTCACCTGTTGGAACCTTCTCTGAGATTTTACACTCCTGCTGAGTGTAGGCGCATACCTTGTGCTCTCTCCTCCTCCTAAGCACTCCTTACTCTTTGGTTGTTGTACTCCAACTGCTCACCTCAAGAGTTCCACAAGTTCTCCTTTTCTTCAAGAACATAATTGGTTCTTTTCTTTCAACCCACCTAGATGCCTGTTGTTTGCTGCACACTTGAAAACATTCTTCACACACAGAGCATCAATACTATGTTTATTCCTCCTTCTCCTGCTGTCTATAGACAAAGATCTGATCTGATACCACTTGATGGTATCATACAAAAACTTATCTACGCTTCGATACCACTTGATAGTATAAGGATATGAGAAATGACTTTATACGTAAGGGGGTTACTAGTTAAAGTAAATATCCATATGAAATTCTGCAGGCAACGACTATTGGGATTTTCGGGGATGAGAACCAACCAGCATAACCATATTATTCTCGATGGTATCAGAAAAAAACTTACCCGAAGCTCTGATACCACTTGATGGTATCAAACAAAAACTTATCTGGTCTTTGGTACCACTTGATGCAGACCCCCACCCCATATTGGGGTTTGCTCGACCTCCCGGTCTAGGATCATTCAAAATCAAGGAGTCGAATTGGCTCTCAGGCCCCTGCTGAGCCCTCAAAATCCCATACACAAGTCTTGTGGCTTTCTTCCCGAAAGTAAAATTCAAATTTCAGGGATCTCTAAGAACCAATGGAGTCTTACAAGAGATCATGGGCCAAAATTGTGGGCTAAGCCTATTTTTCCTGAAAAATTCAGGATTTCAGAGTTCCCGAGCTTCATGAGTTTCAACAATAGAATACCCCGTTCCTTCCGAACACCGAACTGYCGGAGTGACAAATAACAACACGAATCAATGGTCCACAACGCTCRTTGAAATATATGGTGGGAAAATATACTTCGAGACTTTGAGCTTCAAGACTTTTCCCCTGCTTCAACACACTACACTCACAAAGTGTCGAACACCGAAGCGGTTGATCAGACAGCTGGCGTCTCTTCCCCCGATCGACGGTTCACATCTCCTTCGCGCTCCAGAATTTATGGACACACAACACTACCTAACCTCCAGAGTGTCGAACTCTGAAGTGATGCAGAGCCACGATTAAGCTCCACAGGTCCTCGCAAATGAATGGACAAGATGGACTCCAACCTTCGATATTTCGAGAGACCCGACAATACTACACTCTGTTTTTCCTGATCGACGGTTAGGATTTACTTCGCAACTATGGGCTTAACATTTGGCTTACTCCTCTATAGGGTCGATTCCTTTGAATCTGTGTGTGTTTTTGAAAACGCTACTCCTCCTGACCTTTGAACTTGAAATAATTTCTCCCTGCGCACTCCTTGTGCTTCTCCAGACTCGAACTTCTCAACACTTTGACTAAGTGTTGGCCCGATGCACGCCTTGCATAGGTCTTCTTTAGACTCAGTACTCCACTGAGTAATATGTGCACTCCTTGCACTTTCTTATGCAAAGTTCGAACTATCTCTCCCGAGCTTTGGATTTGCTCGAATTTCTAAGGGTCTCAGCCCTTTGCTTCTTTAACAATTTTTCGTGCTCTTCTGGCACTCTACGCTCGTTACCCTAAGCTTGTAGCTTGAAAATATTTATCTATGGTGCACTCCTTGCACTTTATCAATGCACTCCTTACAGAGCTTCCTCCTTGAGGTTTTGGCTAAAAGAAAACACACACTTCCACGCACTTTGCGCTTCCCCTCAGAGTATTCAGTAATTCTGGCATGCCCACCTAGAAATATCCTCACATAACTCGAAACAAACTTCTCGCGCACTCCTTACGCTGCTCAATGCACTCTTTGCAGAGCTTCCAAGTTTCCAGACTCCAAATACTTCCTTGTGCACTCCTTGTGCTCGGTTTTAGAGTGTTGAATAACTTTGATGTGCAGACTTTGCACTATCCCTTCTGAAATTTAGGAATGGTTTTGGTGTGCCCACCTGGCACGCTCTCTCTCGAACTCAAGACAGAGTTCAAAACACACTCCTTGCATTGGCTTCACAGAGTTTTCAATTATTCTAGTGTGCACTCCTTGCACAAACCTTGAGAGCTAAAAAAACTACAGACAAAGGATTATGCTTAATGCTATGAATTGAAACATATAATATTCACATAAAAACATAGTAAAAGCATTAAAAAACAAACACCCATCACATAGATAAATACACAGAGATTCATATGAAGGGAAATCTTCCTTTTGTATTAAAACTGAATGCTAATTATGATGTATACAAAGTTGGATTGCAACAGAGTCTTCAACTCTATCTCCTTTCCTCTCCTTTTCTATGCTAAGACTAACTCACACTAAATCTAAATCTATTCTTTCTAACTCTAATGAATTTTCGATACAAAGATCTTTTTACAAAGGAGGGGCTTCTCATGCCTTCCTCGCCTACCTCATTAAATTACATTCAATAAACACCTAGTCCGAATCGAATCTATATCTACCTACTGTAAGCCATTAAAGGTGACTCTACACATTACAATAACTCGGCTTGTACAAAGATGGTGGCTCGGCTCTCCTTGTGCCTACAAACATTAAATCACATTGAATTACATTAAAATTTTAAACTTAAGTCCAAAATGAGAGGGATGGTTCCTCTCTCTTTGAGATCCGCTCCCTCCTAGTGCATTGATGCGCTGGTTGTTGACGTGCATGACCAATTGGAGTGATGCTCCTGCATCATTGTGCTATATTTCTTTCACGGTGGGATGATTTTGTTAGAGAATTTCTTGTGCTTGTGCAAGAGGGAAAGCTATCACGCACTAGATTCACCCCATGGTTGAATGATGTTGTTTGAGACGCGCTTGTGCTTGTGAAAGAGAGAGAGCTAGCACCACAAGAACAAACTAATCTCAAACAACATCATGCCACCGCTGGGTAAAGCTAGTCTGTGCTAGATTTCCCCCATGGTGGAATGATATTGTTTGAGATGCATTTTTTCTTGTGTAAGAGGGAAAGCTAACATTTTTTAGCTTTCCACCATGGTGGAAACAAAGTTACCAACTTACCGGGAGCTGTTACCTCAAAACGAGAACTCTAGCCCTTAAAACCCATATTTTTGCATAAAAATCATGAAAATCAACCCCCAAATAAAAAATTAGTGCTACCGGTAGCACCATTTTTTCTAACAGGGTCAAAATTACAACATTTTTTAAGCATGGCCTTCAAAACTCATATAGTAGCTCAGAAAAACCTTAAAATCAACATCTAAAAAAAAGTGACGCTACCTAAAGTAAAATGTTTTTTTCTAAATGTTAAAATTATAGCTAATTACGACCTAATTGAAACTGTGGCCTTGACAACAAATCCTATGCAAATAAAAAACACAAAATTTGATGCTAAATGGCCACTTGAAAGTTTATATTGTATTTTGTTTTTTGAAATTTACATTAAAAAATAAATAAAGAGAAAGGAGAAAATTTTCACAATTTATTTTTTTAATGAAAAAAAAAGTACATTTAAAAAAAATATTCAAAAGCCAAATTAAAAAAAGAAAAACATTAAAAACAAGGTGGAAAAAAAAAGCTGAAAATAAATGAAAAAAATTAAAATTTCCCTAAAAAACAATAATTTAGATTTATTTTTTTTGGTAATTTTTTTTTATATAAAAACCATTGAAACGTTAAAAAAAACAGAGAGAAAAAAACCAAAAAAAGCTAAAAAAGAGGCAAAATTCATATATATATATATAAAAAAAGACTAAAAACAATTATTCAAAAAATACTAAAAATCCCTAAGCTAAAACCTTATTTTAAAAAAAATTAAAAAAAAAATTCAAACCCCAAAATTAATAAAAATTTAGAAAAAAATAATATATATATATATATAGTTATATATGATATAACTATATATTATTATACCCTGGATGGGGTGACATCTGGTGCACACACGTCACATGGCGCGTTGGAAATGAGGGCAGTTAAAGCCCCTCGCTGCCACCCTCCTCCTCCATCTAGTCGAGATGCCTAGCATTCATATCAAGCATAGCTCAATTCATCGGGATAGATCAACAATCTTAATAATGACTCGAGTTTGGCCCCTTGGTACAGGTATGAAGCAACAAAGTTGCATTAACCTGGCATTCATGGATACCCAGAACATCACTTCCTCCATCATCATGTTGATTTCTCCTCGTTGTGGATTTATCTCTGACAATTGTCTTTAGTTTTTCATCCTCCCCTGGCTATTATGCTTTGAGCTTGCAGAGCCTTTTTAACTCTCCTTTTGGCAATTATTCGCACCTCTGGCCTCCCCTCTATCACCCCCCCCCTTGCACTTTGCCTTGCCATGCCTCGCAAGAGAGGCAAGTCCCGGCGTGACTCGACCTAATATAGTCAAGTAGGTAGGCATAAGCACGCATGACCGACCTCTCTCTCTCCCGTTCCAGGAAGAATCTCTCCCCGCTCTCCCCGCTCTGGTCAGAATTGGTGCGAGGATGCTCAAATTGAGCTTCGTCTGTCTAAATCAGATCATTTCTATGGAGGATGCATAGTGGAGAAGTAGATTCCTCCTAATTAGGAGGAAATTCTGCCTAATTTGCAGAAGACCACCATGGAGCAGCGACCATCCACAGGTACCAACACCCCTTTGAATTCCCCTGAGCTAGTCATGACAGGCTGTATAGTTGAAGAGGAAATCCCTATTATGATGAATGATTATTGTAAGAATTCCACCAACGCCAACGACAAGGACCCCAGAATAAAGTGGGGTGATTGTTGGAGCGAGGAAGAAACCCATAGAGAGACATACACAAAAGATTAAGTTCACTCGGCTCTGGGTAGCCATGACCCACCTAGTTCCTACAGGCTCACAGAAGACCACCTGGTCTTGATCTTCAAGATGAGAAGGGACTTGGCCGAGCAACTGCACAATCAACATATCCTCAACAAGCGCCTGGACGTCCTGTTTGACTCCCTATCAAGTGAGCTTACGAAAAGCCACCGCTCGACTTGTTGTCAGCCATACGCCTTCAAAATCCACCAGGATGGACACCCAAGTTCGCGTCATGTCTGGTCTCCTTATTGTTAATTTCTCTGGTTTTAGCTATAAGTTTTTTGTGGCAATCAAACTCTGGTTCATTAGTTGGTCAAGGAACATAGTCGACCGCATGTTCTGGTTTCCAAGCATGTGGCAGAACATGTGAGTAGTTTTGGTGTATCATGAGACATGTGTAACTTTTGTTATCTAAAGGTAATACAAACTTATATATATATATATATATATATATATATATAT
>SNQJ01S0076267.1:62395-76266 GCA_010110895.2 Picea sitchensis
GGTCTCAATACATCATCCATAAACCTCATGAAAATGGTTGGTGCATTTGTTAAGCCAAAGGGCATGACTAGCCATTCGTAGAGACCTTCTTTAGACTTGAAGGTTGTCTTCCAAACATCATTTGGTTCGATGGGAACCTGGTGGTAGCCATATTTCAAGTCAATCTTGCTGAAGAAATTTTCCCTCTTGAGTTGGTCAAGAAGGTCATCAATCCTGGGAATGGGGTAGCGGTTCCTGACTATGATTTTGTTTAAGGATCTGTAATTAGTGTAGAGTCGCCAAGTCTTGTCCCTCTTCTGCACTAGTACAATCGGGCTTCTGCAAGGGGAGGAGTTGGGTCTGATGTTCCCATTTTGAAGAAGCTCTTAGATTTGACACCTAATTTTGTCATTCTCCATCAAAGAGCGCCAATAGACTATCCCATTAGGTAGAGGTGCACCGAGGGTTAGATCAATTGGATGCTTGACTTGGCAATGTGTCGATACCCCTATAGGTGAGACAAATATGTCTTTGTATTCTTCCAGGATCCCATCCACTTGTTCATGTTGCAAAGAGGCGTTGTGTAGAGACCATGGATGTGGTGGCGACCTTCTTCTTACTGTGAGCATGGATCACAAAGAAGACGATCTTCCCGATCTGTGAAATGAACTTGCTCCATTTCTTAGAAGATATTAAAGAAATGGTAGTAGGCGATGCCACCTTTGGGATAATGTACAATTGTCTACCCAAAGTAATAATAACACTATGGGGTCTAGAATCATACACATCATGATGTTTCCACAAATATGGTTTTCCTAAAAGAACATCACAAACTTCAAGGGGAGAAATATCACACAATACCTCATCTTTGAAAGGCTTGATGTCGTAGGGTAGACAAAACTGTTGGATGACACATAGATCTCTCCCTTGACGAAGCCAATCGATGGTGTAGGGTTGCGGGTGCAGTGTTTTTGGCAGGTTCAACAACTTGATGACATATGCTAAAATCAGATTCTTCTGACTACCGTTGTTGACAATGAAATGAATTAGAGCCCCCTTGACCCACATCTGTGAGTGAAAGGGGCGTTCCCCTTCCTCTGGTTCTTTTGGTTCGCTTTGCCAGAATTTGGTGGTAGAAACCGTGGCACTGTGTTCAGCATCAATAATATTCTTCCCTCCTTCAGGATTTGACTCAGAATCAAAATCGTTCTTTGACTCGGAATCCTTCAACTCAATCACAAGGGACTCCTTAGAGCGAAATTTGTCGGTGTTGTGCTAAGGACTTTTATGGTACTCACACCATTTTCTCGTGTCCTTATTCATCTTCTTGTTGCCCTTGTTGTGTTGCAGTTTGGATGAATTATATTGAGGCAATACATATTGAGTTGGTCCCTTGCTGTGTGGGTTGGGGTTTCCTTTTCCCTACTTTGGCTGTCATGGGTTTGCAGATCCAAACTCTTGCCATTTCTGCTTAAATTTCTGCTCGATCTTGACAACATATCTATAAGTCATTCCCAATGAGGCGATGTCTAGGAAATCCATTTCTATTTGGATGTATCTATGCAAAAAACTATGGTATTTGATCACCAGATGATGCTCAGAATATTTGATACCCAATTTGGTGCGTAGGGTATGGAAAATATTGGTGAAGTATGGTATTGTTTGGTCCCTTTATTGACATAGGGTGGTCCATTTGGTGTACTAGTCCTCATAGATTCCAACAGGGTAGTATTGTTCTTTAATGGCATCTCGGAAGGAATCCCATGTAGGGGCCACCACAAAAATTTTAGATTCCTCCACATCCCTTTTATCAGAGTAGGTATCCCACTAGTCTTTAACATGGGGAACGACCTTGAGGAATGAAAAAGTGATCTTTTCTTTATCGGAAAAATTGTGGACCGAAAAATATTCTTCGAGTAGATTTAACCATTTATATACAACATCCGCATATATCAGTCCTTCAAATAATGGAATATCAAAATTTACCTATACCTTGAAGGGGGTTTCATGGCCGCTTGATGAATATGCTTCTCCCTTGGGAAACCATCGAAGGATCTGCACAAACTTGTCCATCATTTTGTTCCTTTGTCACGCGAGGGATTCCTCGACCAACATTTTAATAGGATCTCCTGCTCCATCATCTTTCTTTTCTTCTCCCATGGGTTTTTTTGGGGCTCAAAGCAACCTATCTGGTAACAGCTCGATTGGTTCGAGTCCCAACTTCTCGTGCCCAGACCTTGGGGGGGGACATGCACGAAGAAAAATAAATCAAGAGAAGACTGCTCTGATACCACTGATCCAGATTTAGGAGTGGAACGAACTGATTAACGAAATGAATAAAATAAACACAAAGATATGAATAATAACACAAATATCCAATGAACAACATCTTCTATTAAATAATGAAATAGGCTAAAACTGTAAAACTGCAGAAATGAAACTTGCTCGAATGGTGGTAGCTATCTATGAGAAGAGATGTGGCTGCTACACGCATCCGTCTGAGAAGAATGGATTACAATGAGGCTCCATAGGCATTTTTTATATTACTCATGAATCAAAAAACCCTAGACATCCAAAAACCTAACCCTAGAAGGTGAAACACCAAAATTTATGTGGGCCCTATAGGTGAGTTTGTGTAATTTGGTACCTCAATTTCCTAGGGTTGTAACTTTTGCATACGACCTCTGTTTTGGGTGTGTGATAGCCCATTGGAAAGGTATTTCAGAGAACTACACATTCTGTCATGGGACTCTGACTTCATCTATAGTTTGACTACGGTGAGTAAAAAACAACATTTAGGGGCCCAAAAAAACTCTGGAAGTACAACAAGATGTGATGACATGAAAACATACAAAATAAGCCAATTGGATTAGGTGAGAGGACACCCGTATCCACCTGGAGAGTCTGTGAGGCTTCAGACAACTCCAGAAGTGTATAAGTCACAATTATAAAGAAGTACAGAAAGATGTGTTGAATCAAAATGAACACTAGGAGCCAGTTGGAATAGGTGGGTGGCCACCAATATCCACCTGGATCAACAGTGCATCCTGTGCGATGTGTTGCCTTCTGGGTTACCAGGAGGGCCGATAGTTTTAAGGAGGATTTTGTTGGATGGAAAAAAAATCAGGACGTGAACCTGGGTCAACCCAAGAATGAAAGCCTAGATGAAGTAGGAGAAACCCAACAAATGGTTATGTTACCGATTGGACCAGAAAGGGATTGAGTGAATGAGATCTGTGGAAGAGTCGTGAAGATATGATGACACAATGTTGAACATGGAACCCAACGAAGGTAGAGATCGAGAGCTAGTTGAAAACAAAGGAGCTAGAATTTGCATAGAAAGATAACAGAAACCCAAATTTAACACCACACAAATATTTGGACAAGTACATATTAAATGACTTGCATGAAGTATTTTTCTGTGATTTCCCGCATGTGTTGTAGAAGTGGATATTGAGGTTGAAATACAACCACCCTACAAATCGGATTAGACAGCTAGAATGGAATCCTACTGAGATCGTGCAGTTACAACAAGTTGATAATAAGTTTATGCGTGCAGTAGATTTCTGGTTAGACACCATTGTTGCAAGATTTATCACAAAATTTGTAGTAGATACTGTGAAGTCTGACAACGCAACAAAGAAAGAGTTCCTAAAGGGACCTCGAGGTAGGTATATCATATCATTGTACACTTCCATCAAGATGTTACTATATAAAAAAGGTGTAATGACAATGGCCTCAGACAACTAAACTTCCTTCCGTACATGGGGGAAGGGGGGAAGCACTAACAAGAGACAGAGAAATGGAGGAAGAAATGGATAAAGGAAAGAAGGAGGAGGCCTTGGATCCAATCATTATGGAGGAAAACTAGATCAAGAATATCATGGAAACAACTGGAAGAATGCGTAATGGAGTACCCTACCAATATAAGATAAATAATAAGAAGAGAGACATAGCCACGAGGGAATGCTTGGCAAGTGATGAAGAAGAGGTAGAGGATCTCCAGTCTCTGGAAAAAATTGAGAAAATTCCACGCACAACATATGAAAGGAAGAAAAGAGGTCCACCCATGTGTCAGTGTGGAACCCATAAACCCATGTGTGACTAATACACTAGAAATAAAACCATCGTTTAGACAACCGAATTTTAGTGGAAGGAACGCAACAGGAAGTACATATACACAAGGAGAAATGATCGGGGGAGCCAATTCAGGAAGCATTAGTCAAGGATATACACCGTGCAGAGGTAGTAGTTCATCATTCAAGAAGGTAGGATATGATCCCGCCATCAGGTTACTAGAATTCAAGGGAGAGGCGTCGGAGGACCCTGAGAAGCACTTGTTCATCTGTGAAAATATATGGGAAGAAAAACAGATCACAGATGAGGACACTAAACTTGCTCAGTTGGCCATCATGCTAAGATACCGTGCACTAGATTGGTACATGAGCTTAGCTGCAAAATATCCATCAGGAATGACCAAAATGATTGTGGATATCAAGAAGATGTTGATAAATTAATTCTAGAAGCCGAACTCAGAGGATCAATACATGAACGAGATGATAGAGATCAGAAAGAAACTAGGAGAATCTGTTTGGGAGATAGACCAAAGATTCAAACGATTAAAGGAAAGATGAAGTATTTCATGACATATATGCAACATAGGCATGTGTTTTTCAATTCACTACTACCACATTTGAAATAACCCTTGAGACAACATAAGTTTCAGACCCAGGAAGAGGCTCTGCAGGAATTCTTGCAACTAGAAGAGAACCAATATTAGAAGACAGATCCAACAATAGAGGAGCTCAAGGAGGACCTGAAGAATCTAACATTCCAATTAAACTAGAACAAGAGTAAGGACAAAAGAGAAGTTGTTTGGTGTTCCACATGTAGGAAAGGACACCATAAGAATGAATTGTAGATTTTAACCTTGTACAATATTTACTGCAAATAGATTTTCAGTAAAAGAACAAAAAAGATACAATGGAAAATACAAACATTACACAGATATTTTTCCCTTGGAAATCCAAACCGGGAAAACCAACATATTCTATATTCATTCATAGTGATACATATTTTACAATACAATGAGCTAGTGGCATCCAAAACCCTAACCCAATGACCTAGATTAGTCAAAAACCCTAATTTATTAACCAGAAATAGAAAACCATCGACAAAAAAGCATGTGCCAAAAAACCACCTAAATATGTGACACATTTTCCGAGGCAATTTTTTTTTCATGGGCACTGCCCCCGAACCCCCACGTGGGGGGATTCTCCCCTCTGCACCCCCCCTTGCACCCAACACAATGCACAGGCACTCACAAAGAATATAACACATACCCAACATTCTCCCACTTGTTGTTTTCTTTGCATACAGGGGGTTACAGGGTTACATAGTCAACTGATTTGGATTATTTTCAGCACGAAATGAGATCGGAGATATAATAAATAAATGCATAAAGATATCGCAAATATTCAATAATATAACAAAAATGTATCAGAGATGCAACCATAAACACATATATACAATAATACATGATTTCTATTAATGAAAGAAATGTACGGAGTGAAAGACTCGCTAGAATGGTGGCAGCTTATCTCTGAGAAGAGATGTGACGGATACTCGCATTCGCAAGAAGATGATTACAATGAGGCTCTGAAGGAATTTTTACAATAAGAAGATATTCCAAAAACCCTAGACATCCAAAAACCTAACCCTAGGAGATGAAGCGCCAAAAGTCATGTGGGCCCCGTTTGGGTATGTGAGTACATCAATTTCTCGGGGTCGTAACTTTTGCATACGATCTTCGTTTTAGGCGTGTGATAGCTCGTTGGAAAGGTATCATCGAGGAAATTCATTTTGGGGACTCAATTATGTATTTGACTATCATTGAGAACCTCTATCTCGAAAAACCTTCTTTTGGGCCCTCAAAATGGCCCCGGAAGTTAAAACCTGCTAAAAATAGTAAATTGCCAAAATTGCCAGAAAACTGTTTTGAGCCAGTTGGAAAAGGTGGGTGGCCACCAATATCCACCTGGATCATCAACAATCCAGGGCAACAATGCCCATGGATCCTCTACACCAAGAGAACTTCTCAGTGCTCACAGAATTTTTTAATGAGTCTGCAACATTCTTCAAAGTGTCCACCTTCATCAACGATACTTTATTTTCTTCAATCATGTCTCTCACAAAGTGATATTGAATATCAATTTTCTTTGTATTTGAATGATAAGACAGGTTCTTCACGAGAAAAATTGCACTCTGAATGTCACACTCTATCCTTACATCTTGTTGTACCAACCCAATACCTGAAAAAAATATTTGTAACCATACTGCTTCCTTACTTGCATGAGTGGTTGCCATGTATTCAACTTATGTAGTTGAAAGTGCCACTACAACCYGTATTTTTCTCATCCAACTTATTKCTCCTCCAAACAGGTTAAACACATACCCACTTGTAGATATCCTACGATCCAGATCTCCAGCCCAGTCTGCATCCACAAAKCCATGTATATCCACCACTTTGTCCAATCTTGGCACTAGCGAAGAATATAACACATACCCAACATGAATGCCCAACATTCACACAATACATGGCAACAAGACTACCAAACCCTTTGTTGAGATGAGGACTATGGTGTGATATTTTTAAGACACAAGGGCATGATCCATATCACTTCCCAATGATGCATAAATACCATATAGTGCCTAAGAGTTCATATTGCAACTTTTGCAAGTCAGTAGGCCATGATGACAAAGATTGCAGGACAATGGACCTAATGAGGGAAAGAACATCAGACACCTATAGGGTGTAGGAAGAAATGATGACAAGGCAAGTTGTTTCATAGTTCAACCAAGTACCATCCCCATATAACAACACACCACAACAATATAACACTGCATAGTCTAGTACAATACCGCGCAACCACAGTATAATCCTGCGCAATATAACCAGGTGCCACAATGTAACGCATCGCGAGAAGATCGATATGGCTATAGAGGTGGAGGAAGAGGTAGAGGAGGCTTTGGAAGAGGTAGAGGATTGGTGGTATTCCATAACTATCAACAAACATGACACTATTAAAGAGAATTTCCACTTCCACCTGCAACATGTATGTATTGTCATGCATCTGACCTTGACACTGAAGAATGTCTGACACTATTAGGGAAGATCTAGGAAAAGAGAATTCAGAAAAATCATAATGTTCAATGGATTTATGCAGAAGCAAGGGATGATGGATATCAAAATAGTTACACACAGAGGAGCTAAGACAGGAGATGATGCAGTAAGACAAGATCCAACACAACACCAATGGGTAAAGAAGAACGTTGAACCACATAAGCAGTTTGATGTGCAGAACGAAAATGAGATATTCAAGCAAGACAGAAAATAATTCTTGAAGCCGGACATTGCATCCACATCAACTACACAGTATACTTAGGATGTACCAACGAACAAGATTCCTTCATCGCTGGATCACACTAATGAAGAACAACCTATAGGACAAATAAGTACCATAAAGGATTTTCTGCAATCCTGTGTTAAACTACTAAATGATCCATAATCTGTGAAAGTGTTACAAAATATGTTAGAAATTTGTAGCACAAAAGTAGATGGAAATATTGTACAAAGAAATAGTCAATCAATTGCATACGAGGAGGATAACAAACATAGAATTCAGATTGAATGCCAACATTAGAGATTTCAACATGGGGGATATCATACTGGATTTAGGCTCTGAAGTGAATGTACTACCCAAGAAGACATGAAAATTTATGGTAGATCCCACATTAGGATATTCACCCATTCATCTAAAAATAGCAAATCAACACAGGGTTCTACCAATTGGAAGGTTAAAGGGTGTGACAGTAGACATGGATGGAGTGCACACTAAACCTGATTTAGAAATGACATAAATTGTGGATGGTACAACACCTTATCCAACATTTCTTGGCTTGGATTGGGCATTTGATAATCATTCCATAATCAATCTGAAGACGAGGAAGATGGATTTCGATTCAGGAAAGTACAGATTCATTGTGCCATTCGATCCATCTGAAGGAGAAAGGTTTGTAGAACCCACTTGTTTATACCTAGAGGAAATTAACCAGTTATACAGAATCACCGCGCGAGAAGAAGATTATGTGAATCCAACTACAGATGGGGTACTCATTTGGAGAAGTATCACATCATGCACATCATACTCAGATACAGCGATGGAGAATTGGCAGCAGATATTACATGAAGTCTCCACAAAACAATGTGCAAGAATAGACCGCGCAGTAAGATGGGTAGGTACAGAGATAAGATAACCTCCCAACTTTCATTGGGTGAATGAATTAGAAGAATTCCTAACAAGATACAAAGATGAAGTGTTAGAAAATTAGAGGCTCTTAGCTCTAGATATAGCAATCAAGGAAACACCTACAAAATTGTGGGGTGCGCACAAAGAGACATTCAAGGATTGGTACCAATGTAAGCGACTACTGCGCATCAAATTTGGCGCAGGACATGGAATAAACTAGCTGCAGAGATATGAGAGATAGGGGACATCAACAGAACACTTGGAGAAGTGCAGAACACTATGGAAAATGACACCACCATAAGAATGGCCTCATCACTTTATTCACACACTGGAAGGGATGCCAACAAATTGGTATATGCACCAGGAACTACATAGAGGAACTGCAGAATGGACAATGTTACAACATAATTTTATAGTCGCTTTCTCATTTGAACATGAGAACCCAACATGGATTCAACACTCAAAAATATCATAGGGGTAATATTCATTCAATAACCAGATGTTGAACTCATAACAAAGTATCAACAACAGAAAATAAAGACAATAAAAGAACTACTATCATGCTACCATGTGTAGGAAGAAGCATCAGATAAAGATGACCCGCACAACATTCAGATTACAGAATTTGAAGGTGAAAGAGGAGTGGAAGGTCCATCTTTGGAATCAAAAGTGTTTGTTGCACCGATCAAGGTGAAGATAGGAAACATTGCGACAACTGAGAATCCCAAAATGGCCAACATTGGAGACTACTGGGATGAGCAAACAGTAGAAATCATAATAGAGTTATTTCATGAGTACAATGACTTGTTCCCAACAACCTTTACATAGATGAAAGGCATATAAGGAGAGATAGGAGAGATGAATATACGTCTCAAATCTGATGCTATATCAGTCAGAAAATGACCATATAGACTAAACCCAATATAGAAACATAAAGTAAAATAAGAATTTGACAGAATGTTGGAGGCTGGAATCATAGAACCAGTGGAGGAATATGAATGGGTAAGCCCTATGGTAGTTCAGGAGAATAATAAGGGAGGGATAAGAATATGTGTCGACCTAAGGAAACTAAATGATGCTTGCCTACATGATCCTTTACCTACCGCTTTTACAGATGAGGTAATAGAGAATGTAGGAGGCCAGGAAGCATACACATTCATAAATGGATTCTCAGGCTACCATTAGATCAAGATAGCCTCATAAGATAGGTACAAGACTAATTTTTCCATGGAATGGGGGTCTTAACAGTACACAATAATGCCTTTTGGACTGAATAATGCACCAACAATATTCTCAAGAGTAGTCATAGCCGCATTCAAAGAATTCATCCACCATATTTTAGAGGTATATCTGGATGATTGGAAAGTCTACAGTCTATTTAAAGACCATGTATAGGTATTAAGGCTAATGTTGGAAAGATGCAGATAGTGGCTGATATCATTAAATATAAATAAGTGCATCTTTGGGACACCTTTTGTGATACTATTGTGCCATATAGTGTGCAAACAAGGCTTGCTGGTATATCCTGCAAAGATTGCAGTGATTGTCAATTTACCACCACCTAAATCAATACGTTAGTTGAGAGCAACATTGGGACACACATGATACTGTAGGAAATTCATAAAAGGGTATGCACAAATCATTGCGTCGATGGAGAGACTGTTGAGGAAAGATAGTAAATTTCAGTGGAATGAGGATTGTCAGCAAGGATTTGACACTCTAAAAGAGAAAATGGTAACAACACCAATACTAGTATTCCCATATTGGGAAAATACATTCCATTTGCATGTAGATGCTTCAGCAATAGAACTTGGAGCTATTCTGGTGCAACCAAGAGCGAGAGAGTTATACCATCCTATAGCATTTGCAAGCATAAAATTGTCAGAGTCAGAGAAGAACTACAATACTGCAGAAAGGGAAGGCTTAGCAATGGTATATGCACTACAAAATTTCAGACACTACCTACTTACGAAAAACTTTAAAATGTTCACAGACCATTCTACCCTCAAATACCTAGTCAATAAGTTAGTGTTGGGGGGCATAATTTGTAGATGGTTACTCTTGTTTCAGGAATTTGACTTCAAATTGATAGTCAAACCAGGGAAGTTCAATGCAGGACCTGATCATTTGTCAAGGATCAATAATGGAGAGGAACATACGAACTTAGAGGACAACTTCCCCAATGCATAGTTATTTTCAGTACAAGTAGTTGTTAATATTTTGATGACATCATTCAATACTTGAGTACAGGGACTGCGCCACAAGAATTCAACACTACACAGAATAAAAAATTGGTAGTTATATTTGCAGACTATCAATTGATTGTAGGACACTTATACAAGATGGGTGCATACAACTTCTTGAGAATATGTGTACTAGACCATTCATAGAGATGCAAAGGATTATTGCTAGAAATGTGATGTATGCCAGAGGGTTGGAAAACCTAATAGATGAGACGATATGCTTATGAGACCACAAGTAACCTTGCAAGTATTCAAAAAATGGGAAATCGATTTTGATGGGACCAATTAATCCACCAGCAAAGAGGTCGGGAGCAAGGTATATCATTACTGCGACAAAGTACTTAACGATATGGGCAGAAGTAGTACCAATAAAAGATTGTAGTGCATAGACAACAACACACTTCCTGTTTGAGCAAGTGATCACTAGATTTGGATGCCCAAGGATTTTGATGAGTGACCAAGGAACTCACTTCATTAACAGTACTATCAAGGATATGACCGAGGAGTTTGAAGTCTATCATCAAAAGAGTACACCATATCACCTTCAAGAAAATGGAACAATGAAAGCCTTTAATAATCTCTTAGAGAATGTACTGACAAAGATCTGCAATGTCAATAGGGACGATTGGGACTTGAAGATACCAGCAGTATTATGGGCATACAGGACTACATGCAAAAACTTGGCATGACACACACCATTCAGGTTGGTGTATGGACAAGAAGCAGTGGTGCCATTAGAAGTTTTGGTACCTAGTCTACGCATAGCAACAATCACTAACATGAAAGAACGAGGCACAGTACAAAAAAGGCTAAGTCAGCTGATGGTGATGGAAGAAGATAGGATTCTAGTAGGATTTTACTAGGAAGTACATAAAGCAAGGGAAAATCTTGGCATGATAGACATATTAAAAGGAAGAGTTTCAAGGAAGGAGACCTAGTCTTGGTTTATGACAGTAAATTTCTTCAGCACCCAGGAAAATTCAGAATGCATTGGTTGGGACCATATGAAGTGAATATTGTCATATATGGGGGAGCTATAAAATTGAAAGATTTAGGAGGTATAGAACTCATAGGAATGAACAATGGGAGTTGACTGAAGCTATATAAGGACATTTGAACTCCTAGTACTTAGGAAGTTACCGTGCAGTAAAGAGTTAAGTACATAGTAAAAAAAAAAAAGCTATAAAAAGTAAAAAGGATAAAAATAAGAATAATTCAACGCACATGGAGGGCCGCGACAGAATAGGACTGGGCAGATGGAATGGGGCATTGCAAGAAAAACAGGGTTCAAAAACATGACGTGCAGAAGAAGGGTTAACGGGTAAAAATGTACCACTCATAGGAAACATAACGAAAAGGAGAAAAGATGACAAGTATTAGTGCGACACAACTTTCATTTCCCTGTCACACTATAAAGTCGGAAAGAGGGGGGTAAACTGACCCATTGTGATTTTTTCTAAGGAGAAAAACATCGAGTCGAGCGGAAGAACGATAGTGTGGAATTGCGCTACCATCCGTTGAATTGAGAGCTTGTCATTTGAATTTAACCACCATGTCACCACCGTGGGTTGGAGCACTAAGAAGAATTGGACGAAGCACCCAGAGTAGCACATAGGGACCACAAGGTGGAACCAGTGAAATGTCGACAGTGGTGGATGTGGATGAAATCCATACACTAGAATATGAGAAAACCACATTACATGTGGAGGAGTAGCAAGAATCCACAAAAGAGCCCAAGCAACCGGTAGAGGATGCCAAGCGAACAAAATCCCATGCATCCAGGGGAAAAGGATGAAAGGAAGCATAACCGACCATGGACTCCACACAGTAAGGCCTGTAGCTAGAACCAGTGCAGGAAACCGAGAAAGAGGGGGGAGTACCATCCCCACAAGGGAAAAATAAGGCTAGATCAAGAACCAGTACGCAGGGCATGCAATGCACTCAAGCAGAGCTAAGTATAGTAATGTGGAAATTTCCTAATGAAGTGAAAATTTTTGGAATTGTTGGAGCCTACACAATGGATCCTAGGCCTGTACAACACAGGTATCATGAACCTCTTAGACATACCACACTTTGGGCATGGGAAATACATAAATGAATATGTTAAACAGTTGATAGCAAGGGTGCACGGAGGAATCCTATGGATGGGCATGCTAGTACCGATCAATGTTGACCTTATTGCAGAGATTTCAAGGCTACCCACAGATGGGGAGAAGCCGGAGTAATACCTAGAAGACAAGACTCGGAAAAAGGACATATCAGATGAGATTAAAGTGAAGTATGGCACAAAGAGGGGGAACAAAGGAATCATGATCAATGAAATCAATTATCCTGCGACTCAGTTTTCAACTATATTGATCGGTTGCAAATTAATGTGCAAGTGTCGAAAAGAAGAAGTGTCCACATGAGTAGTAGAAGTTGCAGTGCATTCCAACCACAAGGTAGCACCGTCCCTGCGCAACAGATAGCCCGGAATGGCGCTAGCCAGAAAAAGAAAACAACAATAGGTACAGTGGGGGAAAGTAGCTCCATTCAAAAGAAGACTAGGACACAAAAGAATTCACTACGTGGTCCTATACAGGGTCCACAGGCTATAGAGCAGGCACGAGGAGGACCGATAGGACAGGTGAGTGCAGAGGAAGTGCAAATAGAGGCACAAGATGTAACCATGGAGGAATAAGTTGAGGAGGATACCAACATGGATACACAAATGCCTGAAGCATCTAAACAACCATATGCCCAAAGAAAGAGAACAATGGAGCATGTAAGTGGTGCTAGGAAGAAATCAAAGGCCCACAGGAAACAAATGGAAACATCCCTGACATCAGACGATGTAGAGATGATAGCCAAGACAATAGAATATAGACTGTCAGAAGTATGGGAAAGTGCATAAAACCATTGAGATTCAATTTTGGAACAGGTACAAGAGGTAAAAACCGCACTAGAACATTAGAGGATCAAGGCGGAACAACAACAAAAGGACAAACCGACGCCAGTAAGAGAAGGAGTACCTGTCGGAGAAAAAATACAAATCATAGTACAAGGAAGTGATAACTTTATGATAACACCATATATGTTGTTCATCGATGAGGAAGTGACAGAGAAGCTCATGAAGGATATCGAAATGTTAGACTTGGCGATGCCCAAGATACCAACAAAGGCGTTGTATAAGTTGCAGGTTAGCATCACGTAAGAGATTCAGTCCAGAGCAAGGTCTGATGCGACAAATATACAAATAGCGTATGAATAAAATATGGTACTAAAGGAAGCCATCATCCAGGAAGGGAAGAAGAAAGAGATAGCACATCAAAAAGTGGACCAGACAGAGAGCCAGACAGGC
>SNQJ01S0076268.1:25497-62491 GCA_010110895.2 Picea sitchensis
TTTGTGTCTCAAGGAAAGTATGCAAGGGAGATACTAGGTAAGTTTCACATGGAGGGATGCAAACCCATGGATACTCCTCTTCCAGGAAACTGGAAGAAAGAGGATGCTACTTTTGAAGAGGTAGTGGATGCTACTGTCTATCGACAGTTAGTGGGTTCGCTAATGTATTTAGTGAATATGAGACCAGACATTTTCTACGCAGTTAACCAGCTAAGTCAAGCAATGGTTAAGCCTACCAAACTCTTTTGGAAGGCAGGTAAGCATGTCCTAAGATATCTGAAGGGAAAATATGAGTATGGATTATGGTACAGACAAACGGATGAGGTGAAGTTGCATGGCTTAACGGATGCAGATTGGGTGGGCAGCCCAACAGACAGAAAGAGCACATCAGGGGGGATCTTTAGTATCTGATCTACAGTTGTTTCTTGGTACAACAGGAAATAGAAATTCGTGGCACTTAGTTCAGCGGAAGCGAAATACATGGCAGCGAGCCAAGATGCATGTGAGGCTATCTGGATGAGGATGATCTTGGTTGGTTTGTTTGGTTCTCATTTATATCCGACAGTGATTTATTGTGATAATCAGAGTTTCATTAAACTCTCGATTAATCATGTGCTTCATGACAGATCTAAGCATATAGATATCTAGTATCATCATCTCAGAGATTGTGTGCAGCGGAATATCATGTTGCTTCAATACATTCCTACGGAATATCAGGATGCAGACATTCTGACGAAGGCGCTCACCAGGAGAAAATTTGAATATCATAGAGACAGGATTGGGGTGAAGGATAATCCCTTTCTTGTTGAGAGGGAGTTTTGAAAAGTCAACAAGAAACATGTGTCTAATTTACTTTTCCCTTAAATAAATTAGACAATAAATATTAATCTATTATTTCATTCATAACTGAGTGAGTTGGATTTGTAACCGAATTATAAGTGTAGTTAAGTGAGTTAAGATCAGTAGTACTAGTTGTGACTAAACATGCACTAGTGAGAGTTCAGTTAAGCAGTGAACTCACATGCAACTGAAGATTCACCACGATTAACTACATGCATGTCAGATCCAGTGGAGACCTAGTTGAGATAACAAGTGAAAGGGACAGTTTGGCTATCAGTTGTGATTTGATCACACATGCAATGGATATGCTTATGAGCATGTGTAATCTAGGCAATTCAAAATGATTCAATCATTGTGAGAATTCGAATTACAGAGATTGTGCAGAGGAGGCAAGCTATTTGGAGATAGGAATTGGCACATGTATTTGTTAATTTGTGTATGACAGTGTGAGATGATTGTATTGTACTGAGAGCTCTTGGATTAGAGTTTTTTATGATATTGTTTCATGATTCATGATATACATAATATATGATAGTGGGGTTTTTTAGCTTTATTCTTTCCCGGACAAACTTATGTGTTATGTGTTATTGATATTTCACTTTTTGATTGTGGTTTTGATCGTGGTTTAATTTTTTGCAAGAATAATAGTAGAAGCGATTTTGTATTTAACAGTGGCATAAAATGTTAGATCAAGAGAATCACAGGAATACATTAAGTGTATCGAAATTTCTACAACATCTTGGTCACCCATTTGTTTTCTCTTCTGAAGATAGTCATTGTTCCAAGAAGTATTTAAGATTGTTATGATGTTCTTTGACCTTGAAGTGCCTACCTATTAAGTAAGTGCGCCATTGCTTCGATGCATGTAGTATTTCCATAATTTTCTTCTCATAAATGGGTTTGTGTAAGTCCTTTCCCTTGAGTGGCCGAATTTCAAAAGAAATGGGCCTTCCTTCTTACATTAGAACATCACCAATGCCATTTCCCGAGGCATCACATTCCACAATAAAGGTTTTTCTGAAGTCTAGTATGGTCAATACATGAGATTTGAACATTTCCTTTTTAATTTTTTCAAAATCTTGAGTAAGGTGTTGTTATTCTTCCATAGTTCCGAACAAAATTGCGGTAGTAACCTATCAAACCCAAAAATCCTCTAAGATTCTTCAATGTTTTGGGAATCGACCGGTCCATCATGGATTTAATATTGTTAGGGTCTACCTTGACACCTTCATGAGATAAAATATGACCCAAATACTCTACCTCCTTCACCCCAAAGAAAGATTTTGACAGTTTGGCATATAGATGTTGCTCCTTTAGTAGTTGTAGCACCCTGTCAACATGTTGAACATGATCTTCCAAAGACTTTCTATAGATTAGTATACAATCAGAAAATAATGAAACAATTTTTCGAAGGAAGGGCTTGGAAATGGAATTCATCAAGCCTTGGAATGTGGAAGGTGCATTCGTAAGTCCAAAACGCATGACCAAAAATTCATAATGGCCTTCATGATTTATGAATGTTGTTTTTGGGATATATTCTTCCTTCATTCTAATATAATGATACCCTTAATGGAGATCCAACCTTGTGAAGTAGATTGCTCCATGTATTTCATCTAAAAATTCATCAATGACGGGAATGGGAAAATTATCTTTAATGGTGATCTTATTGAGCTCTCTATAATCTGGACACATATGCCATGAGCCCTCTTTCTTGAGTACCATTACCAYTGATTCAGAGTAAGAAATTTGGCTAGGTATAATAATGCCAGACACTAACATTTATTCAACAATATTCTCAATTTCACTCTTCTAGGCATAAGGGGATCTATAAGGCTTGATGTTAGGAGCAATAGTCCCAGGAATTAAGTGAATAACATGATCATCATCATGAGTGGGTGAAATACCTCTAGGAATATATTAAAATACTTTTGAATTCTTATCAATGATACCTTGGAGATCTAAGGGAATAGATGGCTTAGATGTTTTAACATCTAGTGAGCATAGTTGTACAATTACACCCTTATCCCCCTTTTTCAATAATTATTTCATGCCATTGGAGATTAACACCTTACTCGGTTTCCCTGTGATACCCCTTAACTCAAATTCCTTTCCTTCCAATGAAAATTTCATGAAAAGTTATTGAAAATTAAAAGTCATTGTTCCCAATGATTGTAACCATTGGACCCCTAGTATGACATCAACACCACCCACGGGTATAGAAATCATTGGACTATTCACTACATATTCCTCCATAGTAAGATAGATTTTATGTCATTTTCCTAAGCATTTGATAGTTCCTCCATTTCAATAATTAATTGAAACTCTAGCGCTGGATATATAAAGCAATTGATAGCTTTGGCTAATTTACAATGAATGAAATTGTGAGTACTACCAGAATCAATCAACACTATTACCTTTTTCTTTTTGATATATCCTTCGATCTTGAGGGTTTGAGGAGTGTTAATTCCATCCAATTCATGGCATAATATGGTGGGAGTCATCTCTTCAAAAGAAACTCTTTTACATCTTCATATTAAGATGGTTCTTGTTCTTGTTCTTGTTCTTGTTCCTCTTCATAATCTATGAAGAATAATTTATCCTCACCACACTTATGTCCCTTACTGTACTTACTTTCATAATTAAATCATAATCCTTTTTCCTTTATTTCCTCCAATTGTTGAGGTGTCAACCTTGTAGGTTGAGGTGGATTAGAATAAGGAACATTATTCTCTTGATAGATGTTAGGGGTGGTCCTTCTAGTAGCCATAGCCAAATTTTTACTTTCAACATTTATCGCCACCCTGAATGCATTCTCCAATGATTTGGGTTCCCAAAGGAAAACCTCATGTTGAATTTTATCCTTTAAAGTTCCTATGAATACATCAATCAAGTGCTCATTCGAAATATATGTTACCTTTATATTCAATCTTTGGAAGCTCTCAATGTGCTCCACAACTAAACTCTTTTGCTTGAGATTTATCAATTGGGTGAAGAATGTATTGCTCCTTGTATCCTCATAGTGTGTTATCATTTCTTCTGTGGAAATTGTCCAAGTGTCAAGTAATTTGCGAGAACAAAGCCATCGATACCACACAAACTGATTAGGTTCTAAATATAAGGACACAATTCGTACCTTTTATGTGTGTGGCACATCATGTAGATCAAAAACCTACTCCATTTGGAGTATCGATGTGATTGGATAATTGCCATCAAACTTCCTCATATCGATCTTAGGAAAGTGGCTTGTCTTCAAACCAAAGGTGGAGTTTATCCACTATTGATTCATCTTCCTTGTGGCCTCATCATGAATTTCATGATATACATTGTCACTTTCAGGTGGCATCTCTATTAGAAAATTTTTAAACCCTTCCATGATCTCCCCTTTTAGGCCATCCATCTTGATATCCATCATCGCTTCCATCTTAGCTTCAGTTGAATCCACCATCTTTTGTAGTTTATATTTTGTTACTTCCTTCTTTAGTAAATCATCTATGTCCCTTTCTTCACCTTCATCAAGAGTCCAAGTAGGACTACCTGAGGGATTATTTGGTGTAGAAGTTCCATTTTTTGGTGGAATGTTGGCCAAGTATCCCTGCAAGGTAGGAATTCCTAATTGTCTTAGGCAGAGGTCCTCACAAACAAGGGAGTGTCAGGTGTTATAGCTCTATGATATATGTGTGGGGTCCAACAATAGTACTCGGCCCAATATCTTAGGGCACTAAATGAGGAGTCTTGACCATGCCCTTAGTCATACTGTCTGACTACCTACATACTAGAGAGTGATCTCCTCGATTGTTGTTCTTGATGTACTATAGCAACAAGACAACCAAATGGTTTACTCGGTTGGTCTCGGGATTCTAGGGGGTCTCCCAATATACACCAGGTACGTGGGAGAAAAAATACATAGTAGTGTTATCTAATGTGAAATCATTCGAAAGGTGCCTTCCGATATACTCTAGGTACATGGAAGAACCACATTGTCCCTGGGTTGTAGCGCTGACAAGTAACGACATCTCCTACGTTTAGAGATTCCAGAATACATTTTTACCTAAAAATACCTAATATTCTCCCAAATTTGTGTGATAATCTTTTTATCCCACTTTATTCCACTTTTTTAATCATCCCAATTGGATCTTCTAGTTAAAAGATACACAAATTTCCAAAATAAAAGAAAAACACACATTTTAAAACCCTGATTTAGAGATTGTTCTGCTAGTTGACCTTTCTTTTGTTGTAGCTATGAAATTTCGGTCCTTCTGAGTATAAAATTTCAGCTTGAGGTACCCTGATGTGTCTTGTTTCCATCCCCATAGGCTATACCAGGATTGGATTCTCCAAGACAATTTTATGATAACTTTCCGAAGATGTGCTGAGTTTTTCCCTTTCAGGATAATGAACTTGTACGTCCTGCCTCATGTCATTGTATTCACTTCAGAACTTCAAATATGCACCAATAAAACTTTGGTCTATACCCTAACCAATGGTACATGTCTCACTCTATTTGGAGGTATTTATCTTTAGATATAACATTTTCCCCAAGAATACATGTTTTATACTGAAATTTGGACCAGCCAAAAACCTTAATTTCCTCAGTGAATAAATTTTAGAGTACAGTGAATCAAGGGATGAAATTTTTACAAAAGACACTTCACTATTCTTCCTTCATATTGTAAAAATTTCAGAACCTGAAACCAAGATAAAAATAAAATTGGGAGCGAAAATGCCAAGAAGACCTGTTTCAGACTAGTTTCAGGACTAGTAAAAAACCCTAACTTTAACAGAATGTATCTCCAAAAATATAATGAACCATGATCTGAAATTTGGACCCAAGTTAACTCTATATGTATCCTATACACCATATAAATTCCATATTCTTAAACCTTCTAGAAAAAAAAAAAAAAAAAATTGTATCGAAAATTCCAAGAAGACTTGTTTTGAAGAAGCCATTCCCGAGGATTGTCTAGCTCTGATACCAAATGTTAAGAACCAAATATCAAAATAGCATAAAAAACCTCAGAATAAGTACTCCACTCCTTGACAAAGAGATAAATTCAGATAATAATCCTCTTCATGGGGGAAACCTCCTTATGCATTACATGAATTCACAAATGCAATATGATTCCAAATGAAAATGTCTATTTGGTATATATATGAGACTAGGAGGTACAATTACAACTAATGGACCCAAGACGACATAAATAAATAAAAATACTAATTTAATATTCCCCAATTACGGGATAATTTTCCACGATTTAGGGCTTAAAATTGATTACAATGAAAAATAGGAAAGGATGAAGACAACAAACTGACTAACAACTAAAAACAAGACTATTGATCAAGGTGATGAATGGTTGGTTTCTAGGATTGGCTCAATTTATATTCATCTTTTCAATTAAAGTTATTAGGGTGTTTTTCAATTTCAAGAGCTTCTAGGATAAGGTGAGAGGAGTAATGAGGGGATGAGGCTAAAAAACAATTTTGGTCAAAGAAAATTAGGTCCTTGGATTTAACAGAGTGTTCAACGATAACTGATATAAGATTTGGTTGTGGGTATCGTCAGACAGTTGGCTTAGGTTGATGGATAGTTGGTATGGATTGTTGGTTTTCATTGATGTCAACCATTGGAGAGTGATATTGTATATTGATTTCAACCCTTAGTGATTGATGTCAACCCTTGGGGAAAG
The DNA here is from genome assembly GCA_010110895.2 of Picea sitchensis. Classification (NCBI taxonomy): domain Eukaryota; kingdom Viridiplantae; phylum Streptophyta; class Pinopsida; order Pinales; family Pinaceae; genus Picea; species Picea sitchensis. The sequence continues at coordinate 32,022 of SNQJ01S0076268.1, forward strand.
TCTGGTAGCGAATTCTGGTAGCACAAAGGTTTGGGTAATGGACCCAAGTTTGTTTGATGGATAACGGTATGAGTTTTGATATATTTGCAGGTAAGAATATTCTACATGAATATTACATTTCATTACATTTCCGGTGGTATGTGGAACGTCACATAACTCCTCACGGTTAGAGATTTATGGCCATGTGAAGTTGGAGAACCCTCATGAGTCATATAGAAGCCTCGAAAGATCAAAGTAGTCAAAGTGTTTGAAAAAGAAATTATTTAAATAATAAATTTAATGGAGAACTCCCTAAAATAAGGAAAGTGGGATGTTACATGAAAGTATAAATAAGAGGCAAGGATCTCTCATTTAATCACATTTGAACCTATTGAATATCATTGAATATCTATTTTGTGAAAGGTTATTTGGACATGTATTATTGATAGAGAAAAGTGCGGCAGGAAAAGTGCGACAGAAAAAATGCGACAAAAAAATAGTGGCAGAAAAAACACAGTAGAAAAAGTGCGGTAGAAAAATCGTAGCAAAAAAAGTGCGACAGAAAAATTGCGGTGGAAAAATCGTGGCAGAAAAAGAGCGGCAGAAAAAGAGCGGCAAAAAACGTGCGGCAGAAAAATTGTGGTAGCAACATGGTTGGGGTCTATTTATGAGAGGTATGACACATCCTTTTGAGGCATTTTTTGTCAGCTAGGATTTATCTCTTGAGATGGTATTGGATATTCAGTATTGCTGCATATATCAAATTTGTTGAGGGATATAGTTGGTATTTTGTTGTTGGCATTTGGCATATGGGTATTGGTCTTTTGGTTGTGATATGTTTTTGAAGTTGTTGGTTTAGCTTGAGGCTACAAAATAGTGAGGTTGTGGTAGATGGTTTGATGTAAGGGTTTATGGTATTTGGTTTGTGGATAGAGTAATGAATTGTTATATAACTTTTGATTGTTATATTGGTGTATGTCTTTGGTATATGGTTGATGTACATGTTGGGTACATAGTTGAGACAAGTAGTTGATGTGTTGGAACATACATGAGGTGTATAGCTGATGATATTGGTACATATTGATGAGTCATAGTTGATGATTACTTTATACCTGATTGGTACATACTTGGTACATGGTTGGAGGCACTTGTTAGTAGTATTGTTGACACATGGTTTATGGATGATGTAGAATACTTGTATTAGTATATTATTAGAAGCACATATTGATATTGGTGATGATTATGAGTTGTTGTGTTATTCTTGGTTGATAGACATCTTTGAGAGTTGTCTTGGTGATTGATCTTGATGAGTAGATCTGATTTGGTTGGTAATATTGATGAGACAGGTTGTTGTGACATGTTATTTGTACAAGTTTGGTGCATGGTTGATGCACTTGTTCATGGTACATGTTGAGGTATAGGTTGGTGCATGGTTGATGCACTTGTTTATGGTACAGGTTGTTTGGTACAGGTTGGTGCATGGTTGATGCATGTTGTTATGGTACAGGTTGATGCATGGTTCAAGTTATTGGTACATTTTTACAGTAGTATATCTCACAGTGATATTGTGACAATGGTTCCATCATTGTACTTCTACATCAGGGTGGTTGGATGAGGCAAGGATAGGTGGTTGTAGCCACCTTGTGATTGTAGCCGGAGAACATAGAGGGTTGTAGCCTCCTTCTGGTTGTAGCCATAGAATTGGGGAGTTGGAGCTTCCCTCGGGTTGTAGCCTGAGAAAATAGGGGGATGGAGCCTCCTTCAAGTTGTAGCTGGAAGACAAAGGAAGTTGGTGCTTCCAATGAATGTAAGTCTTAAAGACATATAATAAAAAGTATTTTGTGGTTTTCTCTCACTTTGGGTTTCCACGTAAAACACTGGTGTACTATGTATGTGTGTGATTGTTAATTTGTTCATTGTTTATTTACTCTGCAACTATTGGATGATAATGCTACATTGATATAACAATTGCATTTTATGGTGAAAAAGAATTAAATTTATCTATTAATGATTCACCCCCCCTCTCAGTAATCCAACAATTCGTATCAGAGACGGTTCCTTTAGGAAACAGTTTAACCACTGGAAGGAGATCATGGATTATTCTGAGAATGGAGTACCAATGTTTAATGATCATAATCGTTTTAAGTATGAGATTTGGAGAAGAAGGAAGAAAGTATTTTTACAGGCACAAGGAAATTATATTTGGTTGTTAGTTGTTACAGGATATGATAGTTCAAAAAGGGAAAAGACTGCAGCCAAGAAGGAATTGAAGAAGAATAACAAAATAGAAATGGATTTCATTTGGGAAGGATTACCTAATCTGGTAAGATAAAAGGTTGGCAAATTTTCATCAACAAAAGAACTTTGGGATAAGTTACATAAAATATATTCTTCACCCATCGCAGATTCAGAAAATGCCAAAGAAGATGCAGATACAGATCAAGAAGAATTGTGTTCACCATGTCAAACGGATTCAGAAGTTGAAGAGTACATAATCACCAGAGAATTGAATAGTGCTTTAGATGAATTAAGAGAAGAAAACAAGTCACTCAAGAAAGAACTGATGAAACAAAAGGAAAGTATTCACATTTTTTAAGAATCCCAATAGGTCATCGACAACTTAAAAACTCAGCTAGAAGAATCTAGAAAGATCAAAGAAAATCTTGAATATCAAAAGTAGTATTTGGAAGCCAACATAGAAGCATAGAAGGAAGAAGAAGAAATGAGAGAGAAGATATTGACAGATCATCTTAAGGAAAGAACTAACGATCTAAACCAGCTTGAGGCAGAGTTTGGTCAAGAAGAGAAAGGATTTGAAGAATAAATAATCACATTAAAAATTCAGCTTGAAGAAGCGAAAAGAATAGAAGAATTTGTGAAGTCTCAGATAATGAAGAAAGAAGAAGAGATCGAGAGGCTTGAAGAAGAAATTGTCACATTCAGAAGTAAAATATTCAATCTCAACAAGAACGTTGAAGAGATAGAAACATCCACATCAGTTATAGAGAATGAAAATCAATCTAGGTTGCTAGAAAAAAAGAATGAAGAAAATAGAAAGAGTTATGCATAAGTACTCAAAGGAAGGAATCATGGTCAACCAGAATCTAAAAAAACTATTCAAGATATATCTTCAAGAAGATAATCCATGTTCAAGCCACAAAGAAACTTCAATCATGATCATGATCAGTCAAGGAAAAAATTTAGAAGGACTATGCCACAAAGAAGATCATTCACTCCCAGGTATGCAAATTTATTTTATGGTTGTTGTTTTTATTGTACTAAATTCGGACATAAGGTTGTGGATTGTAGGGATTATAAAAAAAATGTTCAGGAAAGAAATGCCTATGTGGCCCCATGTAACATTGAATGTTACAAATGTCATAACTATGGACACATAGCTAGAAATTGTAGAAGCATGATCGATACTTCCATGAAAGAGAACATTGATATCAGATGTAAGAAAGTGTGGATAAGAAAACATGAAGAACATGTGAACAAAGACCAAGTCCAAGAGATAGAAAGATTGGAAATAAAACGAGATGAAGAAAATACTACAGAGAAAAATAAAGATGCCAGATACAAAAAGGTTTGGAAAATAACTGAAAGAAAAGAATAGGTAAATAAGGAGCAGGTTCAAGAGATTGTACTTTCAAGAATTGTAGTGAAAGATGAATCCACAGATAGAAAGAAAGAAGTTAGATCTCAGAGAGATGATGAATCTATCAATGAAGATGATGATGAATACACATCAGAGCAGGAATTGTTCTAAGCCATTTGTCTTAGAGGCTCCCAGGTAATATGAATATTATATAGGGGGAGTCTATGCAATAGTTGTGACAAATCAAAGAACCATCCTTCAAGAAGCTTGCAGAGTTTGAGCAGACAAATCCAGAGAAGTCAGTTAGCAGAAGTACAGTTTGATAGATTAATCAAGACTTCATGATAGTATAGTGATAAATGGGTCAGCATTATGGACAGTTGCGCAAGTAGAGTCTTGGACAGTATGGACAAAGATGGATTTGTAAGAATACTTAGCAGGTTTGGATAGATATATGATAGTGGACGAGAGCATGGATTCATAGATTGGTTCAAAGAGTGGTTTAGAGAGAAAGGAACATTATCATAATGATGATAATTACATACGAAATGGCTCGAACAATGCTAATGGATTCCAAATTGACTGCTATTTTTTGGACACATGCAGTGCATACAACAATTCACATTCAAAATAGACTAATGCTCAAAAACAACAATGTCAAAACTCCCTACGAACTATGGAAAGGAAGCGCAGACAACAACCTCTACATCAAGGTAACTCAAGGTAGTATTTTATTAATTGACAATTATGTTGATGATATTGTTTTGGAAGTACTAATGAAAGGTTAAGCCAGAAATTTGCAAAGGATATGTAGAATGAATTTGAAATGTCATTACTTGGAGAACTATCCTTCTTTCTGGGTCTTTAGATATGTCAAAGAAACCAAGGAATTTTTATTTCTCAAGATAAGTATATAAGAGAAATGTTAAAGAGGTTCGGAATGGAAGATTAGAAATTAATGCTAATGGATTCCAAATTGACTGTTATTTTTTGACACATGCAGTGCATACAACAATTCACATTGAAAATAGACTAATGCTCAAAAACAACACGTCAAAACTCCCTCTGAACTATGGAAAGGAAGCGCAGACAACAACCTCTACATCAAGGTAACCTGAAGGTAGTATTTTATTAATTGACAATTATGTTGATGATATTGTCTTTGGAAGTACTAATGAAAGGTTACTTCAGAAATTTGCAAAGGATATGTAGAATGAATTTGAAAATGCGTCATTACTTGAGAACTATCCTTCTTCTGGGTCTCTTAGATACGTCAAAGAAACTACGGAATTTTTATTTCTCAAGATAAGTATATAAGAGAAATGTTAAAGAGGTTCGGAATGGAAGATTAAAAACTAGTTACCACTCTATGAAAACCAGTGGGCAAGTTGAGCAAGGATGATGATTCAAAGTCTACAGACTAGAGGAAATACAGGTCAATGATTGGTAGCTTATTATACGTGACAACATCCAGACTAGATGTAATGGAGGTAGTTGAACAGACGGCACGATTTCAAGCAACACCAAAGGAATCACATGTATTAGCAGTGAAAAAGGATTTCTTTAGATATATCAAAGGAACATAAGAGCTTGGATCATGTTATCCAAAAGGAAAGGATCTATCACTTCTATTTCCTACACACATGTAGATTGGGAAAATTGCATTGATGAATGACGAAGCACCATTGGAGCAATGTTCCCATTCTGGGTGAGTGTTTAGTATCATGGTTAAGAAAGAAACAATCATCAGTATCCTTGTATCTACAACTGAGGCAGAGTATTGCAGCAACAACACGTTAAAATAATGCGGGTTCCCATGGATGAAACAAAATATTACATATATACAAGTTGAGCATGATGATCCCATTCCACCTATTGTGATAATACAAGCGCCACTCGCATCTCAAAGAACATGTGGATGCACTCCAAAACAAAGCACATTCCAACTGCGTATCACTTTCTACGGGAAAAGGCTGCGGTAGAAGAACATCAAAGTTGAATATGTGGGCATAAAAAAAAAAGTGGCAGACATCTTCACAAACCACTTCCACGAGAATCCTTTTGAGTATTCACGAGACTCAAGTAAATTTCTACTCCAAAATGAATGATTTTACCCCATCTTATATGTCTTAGATTTACACGAGAAGCACCATAAGAGGATACCAAAGCTGGGGAGATCACTGAAGAGTTCAAATGGGGAGCATCCCCAAGGACATTTCAGCTAGGGGGAGATCCCCGTGATGGAAATATACCTTTCCATTGATGACAAAAGGGAAGAGATCATCGATGTTGGATATAAATTCTTGGAGAGAGAGCACAGAGGGATGTAGACAGGGGGAGACCTCCAAGGAGAGTTCACATGTTCAGTGGGGAGCAACCCCAAAGAAGATACACTTTGCCATTTATACAAGGGGAGATATAGAAATATTGATGAGGAGCATAAGCATGGATGTTATCACGACTAATTGTTTCCATCAATGCTGGTGCTGCCATCAATGCCAGCGTGGGATATTGTCGACACTTCTTGGATTACTTGGATGGACAATTATATGGGATTGTTGGTTGTCATTGATGTCAACCATTGAGTATATTGTAGGATTGATGTCAACCCTTGAGAAAATAATCGAGTGAATTATGGCGTAGCACAAAGGTTTGGGTAATAGACCCAAGTTTGTTTGATGGATAATGGTAACGAGTTTTGATATATTTGTAGGTAAGACTATTCATAATATGGATAGTACATGTCATGTCATTTCCGGTATGTGGAATGTCACATAACTCATCACGCTTTAGAGTTATGGCCATGTGAAGTTGGAGAACCCTCATGAGTCATCTAGAAGCCCCAAAGGTCAAAGTAGTCAATGTAGTTTGCAAAAGAAATTATTATTTAAATAATAAAGTTAATGGAGAAACTGAAACAAGGAAAAGTGGGATGCTACATGAAAGTATAAATAAGAGGAAAGACTCTCATTTAATCACACTTTAACCTATTAAATATCAATATCTATTTCAGAAAGGTTATTTGGGCATGGCTATTGATAGAGAAAGTGCGAGGGAAAGTGTGGCAGGAAAAGCGCGCTAAAAAGCGCATAGAAAAATAAAGGAAGAAAACGGCAGAAAAGTGGAAGAAAAAATTGCGAGAAAAAATCACGGCAGAAAAGCGCAAAAGTTCAAAGCAGTAAAAACTACAAATGTAAAATTCAGGCGTAAAATTGCGGCGGTAAAACCGCAGCAGAAACATGGTTTAAAAAATTCAAGGAAGAACATGGTTGGGGCCCATTTATGAGAGAAATAACACATCTTGTTCTAGGTATGTTTTGTGAGCTAGGTCAGCTCTTTAAGATGGTATTAGATGTTCATTGTTGCATATATCAGATTTGTTGAGGGATACAATTGGTATTTTGTTGTTGGTATTTGCAATATGGGTATTGGTATTTTCGTTGTGATGTGTTGTTGAAGCGTTGGTTTAGCTTGAGGTTGTCTAATAGTGAGGTTGTGGAACATGGTTTGATGCAAGGGTTTATTGTATTTGGTTTATGGATAGAGTGATGAATTGTTATATAACTTTGATGGTTATATTGGTGTATGTCTTTGGTATATGGTTGAGGTACATGTTGGTACATGGTTGAGACAAGTAGTTGATGATTTTGGCACATACATGAGTGTATAGTTGATGATGTTGGTACAACATGATGAGTCATAGTTGATGAGAAATTGATACATGATTGGTACATACCTATACATGGTTGGAGGCACTCGTTAGTGCATTGTTGGATAATATGTCATGGAGGATGTAGCATAAATGTATTGGCATATTATTAGAAGAACATAATATTGATCTTGGTGATGATTATGAGTTTCTTTGTTTTATTCTTGGTTTGATGCACATCTTGAGAGTTGTCTTGGTAATTGATATTGCTGAGTAGATCTGTTTTGGTTGATAAGATTGATTAGATAGGCTGTTGTGATAGGTTTTTTTTGGACAAGTTGTTGTGATACGTTTTTGTGACAAGTTATTTGTACAAGTTTGGTGCATGGTTGATTCACTCTTTTATGGTACAGGTTGATTACAAGTTTTTTGATATAGGCTGGTGCATGGTTGATGCACTTGTTTATGGTAATAAAAGGATTACAAAGTTGTTTTGTACGCATTGGTGCATGGTTGATGCACGCTTTTATGGTACAAGCTGATTACATGTTGAGGTACAAGCTGATGCATGGTTCACTTATTTGTACAAGTTGTTTGGTGTAGGGTTGATTGGTATAGGTTTATAGCGGTATATCTTATAGTGATAGTGTGATGGTGGTTCTGTCATTCTACTTATACGTCAAAGTGTTTGGACGGGGCAAGTATAGGTGTTTTTAGCCACCTTCCATTTGTATTCGTAGAACATAGGGGTTGTAGCCTCCTTCCTCGCTGTAGCCATAGAATTGGGGAGTTGAGCTCCTCAAAGTTGTAGCCCTGGAAACTAGGGTGTTGGAGCCTTCCAGCTGGTACCGGAAAACAAAGGAAGCTGGTGCTTCCAATGAATGTAAGTCTTAAAGACATATAATAAAAGCATTTTGTGGTTTTCTCCCACTTTGGGTTTCCATGTAAAAACACCTGTGTACTCCTCAGAGTATGTGTGATTTCTCATTTGTTCATTGTTTATTTACTCACAACTATTGGATGATAATGCTACATTGATATAAGACTTGCATTTTATGGTGAAAAATGATTCACTCTCTATTACTTATTCACCCTCTCAATAATCCAACAGGTATTATCAGCGATATGTCCTTTAAGACAATCTTTTAAGGAACTACTAGTTTGACCGATGTTATACTCCCCATAGGAGTAGGGAATTTGGCAACAGAAATAAGCATCGGGTCATATTTATTCCTAGCGCTCTAAGCAGTGTTTTGAGGGTTTGATGGGGTTTGAATAGGGTCTTGATATTCTTCTTAGACAAAAGTTTTGAGATGCGACTGGGCTTGTTGCCCTGGATATAAGGTAGAGATATTAGAGCATGAGGAGGGGAGGAGGATGGGGAGGTTTGAGCATTTAGGGCTTGCAGGTCGAACAAAAGGCTTGGCTGATTTGAGAAAGAGTGTAGATATTAGACAAAAGGTATTTGGTTATGTGGGCTTTCTCTTGTGCGAGGAATTGGGGATTTGACATATGGATGGCTCAAGGGATTAAATTTTTTAGGAAAACGATTTTTGACTTGGATGATGGTGGGAATTGACATGAAAGTATCTATCATTGTGAGTCTTCTTCCTATATACTTGGTGGGAAAGGGAGCCAATAAGAAAACAAGAGAGATATGAACATCCAAAAATGGGATAGAGTTGTGTTTTTGGGTTTCCACATTGAATTGGATGTGAGGGGAAAGGCTATTAATGTGGTTAAAGAAAGAGATACAAGTTGGAATGGTGGATGAGACCAAATGACACAAAATGTGTCATCCACAAATCAAAGCCAACATTTACCATTACCAACATGGTCACCAAAGCTATCAAATCTTCCTCCCTGGATCCTAACATCCAAAAGCGTCTCATTCCTCATAACCCACAAACCCCGAGGATCTATGGGAAACCCAAAATACATAAAAATATATTCCTCTTAGACCTATAGTTAGCGCCATAGAAGCCCCCATTCATGCCCTTTCTTGATTTCTTACTCACAAGATTCATACCTTTGTTGGAAAAACCTCCTCATTTATTAAATATTCCATTGATTTCATTCTCAAAACTCGGAATCTTCATCTTGATGATCAAGACCTTATAAGTTATTTTTGATGTCATTTTATTTTATTCACCAAAATTGCTAGTTTTGATGTCATTTCTTTGTTCACCAAAATTTTGGTTTTGGAATACATGACCCTAATCTCCAAACTAGTAGATCTAGAAACCCTTAATTTGATCAAAATCTGCCTCCTAATCTTCTTCTTCACCTTCAAAAGGGTTTTCTATGAACAAAACTAAGGTACAACCATTGATTCATCCTTATACCCAGTAGTAGCTAATATATTTATGGAACATTTTGAGTCCATAGCCATAAATAGTTTTCATATTAAATCTAAATGTTGGTTTTGGTTTGTAGATGACATGTTTTTCATTTGGCCTCATGGCCATTCCAACTTAATCTCTTTCATCAACCATATGAATAACATTTCCCCTGATCTAAAAATGGGTGAGTTCTCTACTCTATGCAAGTTTTCAATCGAGAATCGCTTTCATCTAAATAGTTGCTTAATGATTAGCAAGCAAGCATATGAATCCATGATTAACCATGTTTTAAAACAATAATACACATAACATACATGATCTCAAATGGAATAAATCACATGAAAAGATAAGAGAGATAACCATGTTGGAAATGAGTTTCACCCCTCCTAGGCTACATCTTCAGACTCGCTTCAATTGGAATATGGGTCTCTTTCATTCCTTCTTCAAAATATGATGGGAACTTCTCTTGAGTGATTACATACATAAGAGACTTCTTCCTTCAATGAGGATTCAAGAAGACTACTCACACTCATATCTCTCCATACATCAAGAAGGATAATTCCTTACATGAATAAGTCTCTCAATACTTAGAGAGTAGCATCTATGGCCTCTAACTCCACTCATTAATTCTCATTTAATCCTGGGCCTTCATAGGGCCTTGCCATAAGGCATTATATAGTTTTTCCTCACTCTCTCTTAAAAGAGCATTAATTCCTAGATCCACAATAATACGATCTTAGTTCCAAAAGAGGAAAAAAAAGATCCATAAATGTAAGATCTCAAACTATCTTCAAGCACATAATGGGGAAAGTATCAAAACCACCCAAAGAATATTCAACCATGCCCTTGATTCTCAATTATAGGTTGAGAGAATAATGGAAAATTGGTGTGAGGTAGATTCTCACATAAAAACCAATTTCAAAAATTATAATTTAATGATAAATAATGCGGAGTCTAATTTCCTCACAAGTATTAATCATTTTACATAAAATGTGAATAATAATGTCTAAGTTTTTCAAAAGCCTCATAAAGCATAATTAAATGTATGAGCATCTCATAAAAGCATAAGAATGCATGAGACCTTTTTCTCACAAAGAATTAATGAAATTCATGAGAAATAAAACTCATAAAATCATAAATTCACCACTTTCCCCACTTTGTGACCAACTTCAAATCAACTTGGTGAACATAGTAAATTCCTTCCATGTGTGGAGATCTTCCTGGATCAAACCTCCCTCAATAAAAGAAACTTTGGTTCCAAAAGTATCAACTGTGATTCTATGCAAATGTCAAAGGCGTATTCCTTCAAGACTCCTTCTCCCAGGTACTCCAGAATCATAATGTAAAGCCAACACCAAGAAATGTTGCAAAGAAAAATGTCTAGAGAAAGGCACACCCATGTCTCCTTCAACTCTGTTTTTCGACGCTAAAATGTCAAAGCCCACATTTGCATAAATTTGCAACCTATAGTCGATGACACGCATCAATATTTGGAGTATCCTTACTTGCCAAGAGTTTATAACACACTTTGATCAAGTTTACAATGAATCGCCAAAATGGCTTAGGAAAATCACCCCATTCAATTGTTTATATGATGTTTACAATGAAGCCAATTAAGGCTTAAGGCACAAAAGTAATGCCTCTCACTCTCCCTCACTCAAGAGGTTCAAAAATCCATTACAATGTTTCATAATCATTTTACATCAAAATTACAAGACCTTTTAATATGCTAGAAATGTCACATAGTTGAGAAACTCTATGGTTTTCAAGCTCAATACAATGCTTTTACATCAAGTTTCAAGGCAATTATTATGCCAACTCAAATGCCGAGAAATGCACCAATGAGAAACTTCTATGGTTCTATGTACCTATTACAAAAATGTGCATCATGGCCAAAATATGCACTAGAAGGTAAACTCACAAACCCCACTACAAGTCATGGCAACATTCTCAAAAGTACAATAGTTTTGCATGAATGGTAAACTCTATTGTCTTCAATTAGAAGTGGTGTTGTCCCAATAAAAATTATCCCAAGTTTTAATCCACTTTTTGGTGCAAAACATAATCAAATGTATGGAAATTATATGAAAAATCTCAAAATACCATACGATAATCCATTGTAAGGGATTGCCAACGAATTTTGACCATAAATAGATCTCCATTTCCACGTAAAAACTCAGACTGTCAGTGGTTCAAATCCCGACTTTGGTGTTTTAGCGATCTATATAACCAAAAACGAAATTTGTTTTGATTCCAATCAAGTAACATGGGCATGACATGTTGGCAATTAGTTGACTGTGATTTTCTTGTTGGAAAGAGTGCCCATAACCTTCCTTCATATCGCATTTTTTTCACAATACCTCTCTGCAATTTCGCTAGAGGCAATTTCCTTGGTCAAGACAATATCCATGAGCATCATGAATCTTAATACCACCAAAAAAAACTGTGTTGGTATTTCTGACAGCAAAAATGATATATTTGTCTGCAAATGATGACCACAATAGAAAGGAAACAATAATTTCCAACAAACTCAACCTCAATGACTTACACCGGTCGCTAAAACACCACCATAAACTACATATAATTACACATTGCAACAGAAAAAGAAGAAACCCATACATCACAAGGCTTCACGTTTTTCTCTTATGGTATTGGTTTGTGCATATTAAGATTGTCAAATTGGATTCGACCATCCGGTGGCAGCGACTGCATAATCTTTGTGTCACCAATGTTGTTGGAGTGTAAGACACAGATTTTAGGGTTCTTGATGTTAGAGATAATGCCTAATTAATGCTACATTCTAGAGTTTAGGGATTGGATTGGGTTAGTTGGAGGATGTTGAGAGATTCTTTCAACCTCTCCTTCCAAAAGTGGAATAAGTTGGATCTCACAACATTTATTTAAGTGTGATGTATCTCCATTCATTGTGTGCAAGACTATTTCTGTGTGTATATTTCTTGTCTCTATGCTCTTATGAATTCTAATTTGGTATCAGAGATGGGGTAAGGAAGTTGCACCGAGGTTGCATAATGTTGAGGGAAGAACACTTTCTCGAATGCAATACAGGGCATGAAATAAATTTGCCTAATCCTAATTTGCTGATAAGAATCATGTAGCCACTTGGGAAGAACAAGGCATATCTTTTCAGATCAACGTCATCACCATAAAGAGGATTCATCTGCAAAACAAGAACCTACCGACCTCATATGAAATATTATTCTCTGGTGAAGGATATTGTGCCTTGGTAAAAGAGTAGTTGTCATCTGTCCAGAAGCATGGATCTATGTTAACACAAAGAATCTGCCTATGGAAATCTGTCATGGAAAGCCACTGGCCATAGGGATCCCAAACTCAATTCCCGAGAGGTCAAATAAGAGTTCGTGATGTCCAATCAACTATTGGTAGTATTATACATTTGACCAACACAGGAGTTCAATCTGAGTGTATTCAATTCAAGGAGTAACGCATTGAATCCAATTATGAGATCTTTGTTGATTGTGAGGACTGCAAGACCTACGTGTAGATGATCACCACCACCACGAGAGTTTTAAAGATCTACAAAGACATTGTGGTCAATGGCTTGAGACTATTTGCACTAATGGATGAATCTTTCTAGAGGTGTTGATCTTGAATGAATTTTAAAGGAAACCATGGAAGAGGTGGACAGAGCAAATGAGGCTCAAGATCAGAATCAAGAGTAAGACATGTGCCATGTATCCTTCGAATTAATTACCTTTGCAATCTATATGAGTTTGCAGCATATGTTCATTGACCCATGCCTCAATATTTGAGGGTGGAATAGAAGACAAAGATCATCTCCAATGACATGGTCGAGATGGCAGCGAAGAAGCAACAGGAGAAAGCAAAGACGCGAAGTTTCTCCATGGCAATTAACATTGATTGTAAGATGTGTCATTTTCGTCGTTTGAAGGAATTACTAGTGGCGATGTCATGTGTGAAGAAAAGCACGAAAAAAGAATACTACTTGTGGAAACCACCATAGATGATTTGCCCGTCTTTCTACTTATATATATATATGGCGTATGTGTGGTTATTATATAAGTGTTTATGTAAAAGTAGGAACTCTTGTATCTTGATATAAGCTGGCAGCCCTGGCTTCAAGAACAATTGTTCTTAAGGATTGGAAGTCACCTTTGTATAATTGATTTTCGTAAAGACATTTTGTACCTAGATCACTTTTCTACTAAACTCCATCGATAGCCAAAGCAACATTGTCTCAATGTGATGGAGGTATGTCCATATGATGCGTCCCTCTAAGGCCGAGCCCCATATTGCGATAATGTTATATGAAAAGAATTGTAATATGTTCTATAGCCGGTGGAGCCGTTTGTATAAGTCAGAGGTTTATGAGTTTTGCTAGGCCATGGAGCCTAGGTGTTGAAGGCTAGGAGCATGTTAAATGTACTTGTATGTATGCAGTCAATTAATAAAATATAAATACCGCGAGTGCAGACCGACCACAATGAAAGAATGATGGGGGACTGAGCATCCACAAAATAGACAAGGGATCGGGGGCTGGAAGGTTGGAAATAAAGGCTAAGTCTTGAGCCTAGGGACTTAAGTCCTTGAGAATAATATTTTATTAATATTCCTAAAAAATCCATGCATATACTATTATTTTATCCTAAGTCCTTTGAAGGACCCGAATTCCCAAGTGGTGGAGGAAGGTGTACGGATGGAATGCATGTAGCCCTAGTGGTGACAAGTGTCAACCCTAGTGCATGCAAATAAAACCCCTAACCGAGCTTTAGAATGGGCTCTCGCTTCCATTCGAATCGAACCTCAGATGCGGAACCGGCATTTGACCGCCGGATATCCCGACTCATCTCTGAACCGCGGAGGTTGGCCCGAAACCGCAGGAATACCTATCTGGAGCCAAGTAGTCCGTGGTTCCGTTCTGCAATCCCAAGAACGTGATCCATGAACCCAAATTCCCCTGTTAAACTCGAAAGGGAAGAATCCCCTGGTTGTTCTGGGGAGAATCTGAATTAGCCTCGGTATGCGAGCTTCTCCTGCTCCTAAATCATCTCCGTGAGATCATTCCGATTGCTGCCGTTGTTGGAAGTAATTGCCCTGTGGTTTCCCGGATTGTTGTGAATGCCAGAATCGACGCGGAGGTTTGTTAATTGCGGAGTGACTCCTCCAGGTGAGGTAGTGCGCAGAGGGAGAAGAGGATTCCTCGAAGCGAATCCCTCAGAGTCGCCATAGAGCCCAAAGAATTCCTTCCTGGCCTGTCCCCTCGAACCCAAGGTAAGGAGACGGGCACCGGTTGACTCCGTTTTAGGTGACAGTAGAAGGTGCACCTCCTCGCGGAAACCGTACGTGGGGAATGAGGGTCCGCGGGCGCCGAAAGGAGATTCTGAGCTTCCTCCCCGGTGAATGTGTATGTGCTATCTTCCCCGTAACCTCAACCTACCCTAGGATCCTTTGCCTTGGCGTTGAACTCGGTCCCACGGGTGACCTATTGTTGAGCCGATGAACAAAGTGGGGGTCTAAGATCGAGGTTCGCGGAAGCACCGTGACTTGGTTGGTGATTCTACGCTTGCATAAAAAGATAAGTAATCCGAAGCTATAAGCTTATCAAATCTTGACATGACTGCGGCCGCTTTGTATCATGTTTTCTCACTGCGGCTAATGAATTAATGATAAATGCTATGGAATGATTAATTATAAAGCATCTATATATTACACTGAAGCTTCTTAAGCATGTTTAATTCCCCTCAGCGTTCGCTACTATTTATAATTTTGCCGTACGTAATGAACCGAGGGTTAACCCCTGAGTAGTGAAAGGGTTCACTACAAATTGGTATCGTGAGAAATTGGTACGCTTACAAGTTGGTATCAGAGCAATCGGTACGCTACAAATTGGTATCAAAGCAATTGGTACGCTACAAATTAGTATCGAGATTGCTATTTCGGTTAATTTGCGCCCAGATGGGCTGCAAGAGATTTCGCCTTTTGGACCAAAATGGAGAGAAATTAACCCTCGAATGGGCCAATTTCTGATGTTGGTTTGTTCCAGTGTGTCAAGTGGTTGCTTGACCACGCTTATAAGCTCAGATATAGCGTAATCATGAAACCGTTGAAATCGGTAACGCAAGGGCTTCATGACCATAGGAGATTGTGCTCGGCACCAAGGGTGTTAGAACCATTTATCCTGCTCGAGGGAAAGTTTTAACCCTAAACCGGGCCAGACCGAGAATCGCGGCATTGAGGTTTAAAATCTTTGATAATCGCATTTCGAGTTTAAACTCCTGATGTGGATCGGAGTCGCGGATCTCGGGGAATTAACCGCCAACCGGCCCGCGATTGACGAAAGTTGCGCAGACTTGGGTCCTCATGGGTGGAGGAGAAGTCCCGTGCTATGCCTGGATATTCAACTCGAGAATCGACTCGCGGATTCTCAAAATCCCTGCGGATAGATCATAGCCGAATCCTGCGGACACGCATCGATCTGGCAGAAGTTGGAACGAGAACGGAGTTCTCAACGCGATAGAGGTCTTGTCCCACCTGACGCTGATCCGCGATTTCGCGTATCGCAACCGGATCGTTTCCATTTAGTGGACACGCGGGCGTAGATCCGCATCTATCGGGAAAGTCCCAACAAGGAGTATCCATCGGTGTTGGAAGTTCATCAAGAAATCGGGAACCCCGGTGACAAGCGATTCATACACTTTGAAACTCCTCAACCCCGAAACTCGACGAGCTTTGAGTACGGTCACGGGTAGAGGTCACATGGACCCGACTTAACCGTGAAGGGATAAAGAAAAAGGCACATCGGCAAGATATCTGTGAACGGATATCGGAGATTCCGGAGGCAAGGTTTCATGCATAGGAAAATCGCGGATACACTCCATTTCCCAATAAGGCTTAGGTGCATGGGGCCACACAGACTATCAGGAGGACAGGTGGAAGATTTATAGCAATAGGAGAAAGGACTATTGACAAGTCAACAATTGGGGACCCATCGGAGATACCATGAGCGCATGAGCATGATATTGAAACTATCAAAACTGACGTAGGGTGGAAGTCATATAGTGGTTGTATGGTGAGGTTATAGCCAGAGGGCTTAGCATCTCGACGGAGCCCATCGGAAATCAAAAATCGATCACTGCCGCCATGATTTATATTTCATAAACCCCAACCCTAATAAGCGGATAAGGCCCGGTCATGGTGACAACTGGCCACACTTGGCCAGGGCTTAGCTTGAAGGGCTAAGGCATATCGGAGAATCGTGGATTGCGAAGGCATGCTCGCTAACGTTATCAAGGGCCGAAACCCCGGAGCAGGAGTAGACACGGTAGAGGGAAACCACCTCATGGTCTTACGCATGGTCATATGAGTCATACCGGGCCTGAGGGATAGCACGCGTGCTGGTCATCTGGAGATCAAACCGCGAGGATAGTAAACCCCTTCGACGCCGAGTTTCAAAACCCGGAACCGGAAGTTTCAAAATAATCGAATTAAATTTCTATTATCCGAAAAACACAGAGCCATACAAAAACTCAGAAAACTTGTGAAGCCAAATAACTTTCATTCTTGTTCAGAGTTAATTATGAATAGTGTGGGATATTCATGAAGTTTAATGGCCTAACAATTTGAATTGGATTGCACAAGCAGTTCGAATACAATAGGAGGCCAAACTCCGTGACAATCAACGGCATGGAATGGGGAAGAATGCCAATTATCCCCTAAAATGGAAGACAATCAAGAAGGAAAGGATGTTAACTAAGGAGTCGAGGGATCGACTCAATGGGTAATATGGAAAAGAGATGGATATGAAGGACATATGATGAAATTCATTGAAGAGTTACAAAGAGAGGCCAAGGAACGCCGAGAGGATAGCCAAAAGCTCATGAAAGCCAAGGATCTAAGAAGGGAAATTAAACTTAAGATTCATGCAAGAAGTCCGGAAAAGAATAGAGAAGAAACTTGAGAAAGGAAGAGACTCAAGTACCACAGAGAGTCGAAGAACTCGTGGGAGAAGAAGTAAGTCGAGGACTGATAGCCGACATCAGCCACCGCCTCCCAAAAGACGTCATAGCATAAGACAATACCGCCAGCTCAAGCCCATCACCTACCGTAAAAACATCAAAAATCTAGAAGGGAAGAATTGAAAGGAGAAACGAATAAAAATTCAAACCCAACATTTGATGGGGAGCACAAGGAGGAAGATGCCGAGACATGGTTGCTTGGCATGAAGAACATTTTCACCGCAGCACTATTCACCATGCAGAGGGGAAGAATTCGTAATGTACCACCGAAAGGAAAGGCGCCCATGTGGTGGGATCAACTTAAGTAAGAAAAACACCTTGATTATAGGAAGGTCTCATGGAGGCAGTGTAAAGGATATTTCCAAAATAAATACTTTTCCAAGAATTATTATGGCAGAAAGATGAAGGAGTTTTTCTAACTCAAACCGGCAAAGTATGACCATTGATGAGCATGAACGAAGTTTCCTAGAACTAATGAAGCATGTTCCATTCATCAAAGACGCAGGGTCATTAAAAATTCATAGGTATCCGAAGTGGATCACACCTTCCATGGGTGACAAAATCCAATACTTAATTTATCCTAAGACCATGGAAGAAACTATAAGAAGGGCAAAACGCCTATAAGGAATGTAAAGAAAGGGAAAAGCCTTACCTTCAAGGCTCGATAACCGTAAGAGGTTTAAGAAAGAACAGAGCGTATGGAAGCGCTCTTCCTTTCTTCGTAAACAATTTTGGGGACAGCCGCTCATTAAAATATTTCCAGGAAAAGCCGGAGGGAGTGAACAGATGACAAGGCCTCCAACCATGGAGGTTGGGGCTGTAAAGGGAATCAAATGTACAGATACTTCCCCCACAGAAAGGACAACGCTAAGAATCGGCTCCATAACGTTCGGTGCAAGTCAAACAAAGGAGGATATATGCTTAATGTCGGCGGGATCTAATGCACTCTCGCCAACAAGCAAGTAGAATTTCCAATCACATTACGATTGAAGTGGAAGGTAAGGATCAAACAACCGACCAATTTTGTTATTTTGATTGATCTGTAATAATGCTAGTTAGATCCTAAGGTGGTGGAAATTTTGAATCCAATGAAGAGCAAACATGAGAAGTCTTGGTTAGTGCAAATGGCCACAGGGACCGCTTAAGGTCACCGAATTGGTTAAGTCACGTTCGCTGATGATGAGTGAATCGAGCACTAAGGTCAATTCGAACATTCTCGCTTCTTTTAGGCCTCCATATGGATTGCTTAATTGGGATGGACCGGGTTGGACCAACAATTCAGTCTTTTGGATTGCCTAAACAAGAGATTTACATGTCTAGATGAAAAAGGAAACCAAGTAACAGTCCGAGGAATTCCCAGATCCGTGGTTGTTAGAGAAATCTCTGGCGCAAAACGGGAAGAAATAAATAATCGAAAAAGGCTGTCAATTATTTGTACACCGGGTGGAAGAAGTATTCCAAGATAAGGTCTCAATTCCAGCATTCACGGCGCTCCAATGAATTTATGGACGATTTCTCGTGAGGTGCATGGATTCATTCAAGAGGGACATCGATTTTTCTATAAATCGATGCCTGGAGCAGCTCCAATATCAAAGACTGTGATAGAATGAGCTACCGTGAGCTGAAAGAGTTGCAATTGTACCGGCGAGTTATTAAAGAAAGGGTACATTCGTCCGCAGTCACCGCGGGAGCCCCCACCCCATTCGGGTGAAGAAGAAAGATGGGACGTTGAGGTCGCGGTAATTAATTTCAGGACAGCTAAATAAAGTCAATCGCTAAGAACAAGTATCCTCCGCTAAGAATTGATGAACTCTTCGATCAAATTTCAAAGGATGCGAAAGTATTTTTCAAAATAGATCTTCGACGATATCATCAAGTGAGGATAAAAATATGAAGGTGATCGCTGAAACCGCTTTTAGAACAAGGTACTACCACCATGAGTTTGCTGCTGGTGCCGCTTTAACGGGTTCAACGCTACCGTCTCATGTGCTTAATGAATGGGGTGTTCAAAATTATCCGACAAGTTCGCTTGTCATAGTCTTCTTGACGATATCTTGGTGTACCCAAGACAAAGGAAGAACATGAACAACATCTTAGATCGGTGCCGCAGGTGTTGAGAGAACACTCACCGATGCAAAATCGAAGCTGCGCTCATTTTACCAAAAGAAGATTCACTATCCGGGACATATTATATCCGAGGAAGGGATTGCAGTGGATCCTGAGAAGGTAAGGCCATTCAAGAGTGGCCAAGACCAAGAAATGTAACAGAAGTTAAATCCTTCATGGGTCTAGATGGTTATTATAGGAGATTCATAGCTAGATTTTCAAGGATAGCTCATGCTATCACTTCCTGCAAAAGAAGGAGGTTAAAGTTCCAAAGGATCGAATATGAACAAAGATTCAACAATTGAAGCAGCCTACCACTAGTGCTCGAATCCTGAGGATTGCGGATCCAAGTAAAGATTATGTAGTATGCACGATAAGGTAAGGAGGGGTCGAGGAGTTCTCGAAGGATTTGTAGTTTGCTAATGAATCTCAAAGTTGAAAGAACATGAAAGAAAAAGAATTATGCCACTCATGATTTAGAGTCGGCAACATTGTTCATGATTGAGGAAATGGAGACATTACCCTCATGGGAAAGAGGTTTGAAATAAGAACAATTCACCGAACATTTATTTGATCGTACCAACCTTAAAATGCCGACAAATTAGATATCGAATTTCCCTTCAGATGAATATGACTTTGATATCAAGCATATCAAAGGAACGAAGAACAAAGTGGTTGATGCAATCTGCCAGTAAAGGTGCATGGAATTACATGCCCATTGGCATGTACGTAATCGAGTTGAAAGATCAATCACCGCAGATGCCGATTTGCGCATCGAAATCTTGTATAAAGCTACCAAGAAGATGAAAAGATCACGCATCGAAAGCGGCGCCTTGGGAACCGATGGTCTACTTCTATATATAAGAAACGTAATATGTACCTAATGACGTAACGAAGCTGGCAATTTAAAAGAAATGCATAATGTAACCTATGGCCGGTCATCCTCGGGTGGTATCAAAAGATCGGGTGGGCGGTGCCATCAAAAGCCATTATTTTTGGCCGTATGAAGAAGGAAATTGTTGAATAAGACGTAACATGTATAATGCCGGTTGTCATAATTGTTAATGCATAATCTGTGCCAGGTTGGTTGCAGTACTTTACTCATTCCTGAGTGGAAGTGGGATGCGGTAACCATGGATTTTATCACTCAGGATTGCCTAGCACAAGCAAGCAACATGATTCAACTCATGGTGGTGGTGGATATGCTTACTAAAGCTACCCATTTTATTCCACTAAACCACCCACAGAGCAGCAGAAGTTGCAGATATCTTTAAATAAATTGCACGCTAAGTAATCTTAATTCCTAAGACAATCAGGAACCGATAGGACCCTCAAATTCACTTCAACTGAAAGATTGTTCAAAGGATCCCTGAATCCATCCAACTTTAGTACACAGATCATCCTAAGTCCGATGGACGCACAGTAAAGAGTAAACGTATAATCGAGACATGTCGAGGATGTATGTGATGGATAAACCATCAAGGTGGGAAGACTACCCTCATTTGGTAGAATTTATATTACAATAATGGGTACCCATGCATCTTCAATGATGAGCCCATTCAAGCACTTTATGGAAGAAAGTAACATTGACCGCTGAGCTCGATATCCAATGCACGTATAGTTGTTGGACCTCAACTACTCAAAGAAATGGAAGATCATATGATCAAAATCAAACAGACTTTGAAAGCTGCCCAAGACAAAAGTTGAAAAGTTACGCTGATAGTAAATGTAAACCACACAGAGAATTCAAAGTGGGTGACCATGTTTTCCGAAGCAAAGCTAACAGGAGTTCTCCAATTGGGAAGGCGCCAAGTTGGCAAAGAAGATTTTGTGGGCCATCGATATCCTGAAATGATCACCGGCCATTTGCATATATGTTTGCATTACCTGTATCTATGACTGCACATAATGTGTTTCCTGTTTCAATCGCTTAAGAAATATGTACCGATGCTAATCATGTTATCGATTGACCGCGGATCTTCGTGGAACCGTAAGGTAAAAGTCCCATAAGTACATCTTGAAAGACATTGGACAGAAAAACAAAAGTCCAAATCGGTTTCAGAGCTTGTAAAGTCCAAAGGACCTCGCACGGTCCCCGAGGAATGCCGACATTGTGAGCATGCGATATTATGTGCAGAGTACCGCGATCTTTGAAAATTTTGAAGGACACAAAGAGGTATAGTGCCAATCGAGGACATTGAAAAAATAAGGGGAGGGGTTGTAGTGTCCCCAAGGCTTGTTCTCGCTACGCATCATGCATAGGCAAAGAATTGTAAATATGTTCTATAGGTCGGTGAGCTGTTTGTATAAAGCTTATAGGCTTATGAGTTTTGTTAGGCTGTGGAGCCTATGTTAGGGCTGTGACTGCTAAATGTACTTCAGCGTATGCGTGTCAATTAATAAAATATAAATACCGCCGCATCAATTAATGATGAATGAGTGATGGGGACCGAGCGCCCAATGACAAGCAAGGGATCAAGGGGTTGGAAGGTGGGAAAGGGTTTGAGCGAGGAGCCTAGGGGGCTTAGGCCCGGAACAATATTCTTGCCACTATTCCTAAAATCCATGTGCACATTATTTTATCCTAAGTCCTTTTGGAAGGACCCTTGAATTCCCAAGTGGTGGGAGGAAGGTGTATCGATGGAATGTGACAGCTCCCGTGGTGACAAGTGTCAACCCCGGTGCATGCAAATAAAAACCCCGAATTGAGCCGAGAATGGGCTCTCGCCTACATTCTGAACCGAACCTCTATGAGTGGAACCTGCAGAATGCACTTCAGCCGATATCCCGGGACTCATCATCTCTTGAACCGTGAGGGGTGTTGGCCTGAGAAAAAACCGTGGAATACCCCGCCCCGAGCTAAGAGTCCGTGGTTCCGTCTCCAGTAACTCGGTGAACACATCCCATGAACCCAAATCGTGGTTAAACTCGAATAAGAATCCCCGCTGTTCGTGTGAGAATTGAATTAGCCTCGTATTGAAGTCGCCCAAATCATCTCCTCGCGGAGATCATTCCATGATTGTCAAGCCGTTGTTGGAAGCACTTGGTTCCGTTTCATGATTGTTGTGAATGCTAGAACCGATCATGGAGGCTTGTTGGTCGGAGCGACCCTCCGTGTGAGGGAGTGCTAGAGGGAGAAGAGGACTCCTGAAGGAATCCCTGTAGCTGCCAAAGAGCCCAGAGAATTCCGGTCCAACCTGCCTTAACCTGCTGCAAGGAGATCTGGCACCAAGGACTGCCTAGGTGACAGAGAAGGTGCACTTCCTCGTGGAATGCATGGGGAATGAGGGTCCGT
Source organism: Picea sitchensis (assembly GCA_010110895.2). Classification (NCBI taxonomy): domain Eukaryota; kingdom Viridiplantae; phylum Streptophyta; class Pinopsida; order Pinales; family Pinaceae; genus Picea; species Picea sitchensis. The sequence continues at coordinate 55,006 of SNQJ01S0076268.1, forward strand.
GGGCGCCGCAGCGGGAGACTCCCTCGAGAGTTTCTTCCTGGTGAATGCATGTGCTATCTCCCTCGGGTGAACTCCTCAAATTTCTAGCCTAGGATTCCTTTGCCTTGGTGGAACCGTCCCAAATGCAAGGACTGCATCAAGCAGAGTCATGAACAAAGGGGGTCTAAGGCCGAGGTTCGTGGAAGTCCCGCACTTGGTTGGTGATTTCTGGGCTGCGATAAAAAGATAAGTAACCGAAAGCAGTTTATCACATTTGACATGATCAGGCCGCTTTGTATCATGTTTCCTCACCGGGTATTTAATGAATTCAATGATAAATGCTATGGAATGATTAATTATAAAGTAGCATCTATATATTACACTCGAAGTTTATATATGTTTAATTTCAAGTTAAATACATTATTTATAATTACGTACGTAATGGTAAACCTGAAGAACCCCGAGTAGTGAGCGGGTTCACTACAAACTGGTATCGAGAAATTGGTACGCCAAGCAAATTGGTATCGAGCAATTGGTACACTACAAATAGGTATCAGAGCAATTGGTACGCTACATGATGATTCATTACTTGACAACTTTTCTCATGGAAGCCCCAGTGAGACGAGTTTGTCAATATTATCTATCCTACAAGTGCATGAATAATGATTTGAAACATTTATACTTTAAATGAGTGGAAAGGAAAGCTCTAAGAAGAGAAAGAGAAAGAGCACAATCCAAAAGCGTCAGAGTGGGTGTATATGGATTAGGATCATGCCATCTAGTGTTGTAACATTTTGTTATGTGAAGTTTTGTACTGTAGGCATTAACGAGGGGTGTAGAGATAATGCCCCACTCACGCTACATTCTGAGCTTAGGATTGATTGAGTTAGCTCGAGGAGTTGAGAGATTCCTCAACCTCTCCCTCCAAGAGTGGGATAAGTTGGATCTCACAACACCTATTTAAGTGTGATGTATCTCCGTTCATTGTGTGCAATACAAACTATTTTCTGTGTATATTTCTTGTCTCTATGCTCTTATGAATTCTAATTATTGAGGTGGTAAAAATGGCCTCCAGACTTATAGATTGCAAGCTGTAGCTCATGCCTCTTGAGTCGATGGAAATGGCATCGCCCACACCTACATAAACAAAATCCCACCATGCATGCTTTTGTAACGCTCTCCTTGACGACCTCCGCGAGGTGTATCAAATGCATATTGCATGTACTCACCTCATACCAAACGGACGATATACCCACTTGGTGGAACGAGTCAATTTTCATGGTGTAGGCCAAAATGTGAACAACTTTGGAGTTTTCACGCCATGCATGCCCAATATATCAAATGTCAGGCCTACAAATCAGTCTGGATCAATATTCACGCCACTTGCCAACAATCCGGCTCTACTACGCGATGTGGGATCCAAGGAACCCAAAATAGAGTTGCATAATAACGTGGAATGCTCATGGACTTTGGAATCCCCCAAAATCTGCTCGTGATTTAATTACGATTTAGACGCCGTGGCTATACAACATTTACAGCTTCACCAAATCAATACGCAGGTATTCAAATTCACCTTCTCAATTGTAGTGTTCCCAATCTTGTGGCAGAAACCAAGGATGGACCCACTTCGTGTTACCTCTCTTGGCATCAAAATATCGATCCTCACAAACATGGGCGTCAACAGGCCCGATCATACATCTGTTTGGTTCTCAAATGGAAACCCAATGTTGAAAATTGCAAATGTTTTTCGGAGCCAATAATGCAACGGAGTTTTGATTGAATTTCATCCTTATGCGTGAAGATGTGGTAAACTCCATAGCGTATGAGGAAAATTAACAACTTCTTATTGCACTGGACATTGAGATAACTAACAGCACTGGCGATGCAATTGTCATAATCTATGCAGCAGCTATACGACCCCTCAAAGGGAACTTCTCCATGGATTCTAGTGTAAATAATCTGCAGCTAGAATTTTCTCTTTGAGATACTTTTCAATAGATTGATGGAGCTTGATCAACAATTGCTCGTCATTGTAAACAACATGTAGAGTTCAGCCAGATGTGCGAGAGTTTTTTGTGACCTACAGAGGCCATGTCTCTTGCACACCTCCCTCTGCATCGTCTATGAAAAAGGCCACATTAATATGTAATTCCATAGATCGAACCAGATGGGCGCATATCGGATCCCCCCTCTGCAACTACGAGTGTTATGGATTGACGAGGTGAGTAAGAATTCGAGGGATGCAAACTCAGGTCCTGCGATCCTTGGCCTGGCCTCAGCACTAGTTCTTGTACAACGAGCAACACATACTTTAGAAACTCGTCCAGTCCTTTATGGGAGTGCGATAAGCATAACATAAATGTATAGAAGCCAACGTTCCCAATTTCGTAGCTTCTTCCCTTGCAATCGAAGAGGCGAGCATACATTTTGCAATGACAAAGATTAGCAGAGACAAGGATATGGATAACTGAGAGGGCCATGAGAAAAACTGTGTCGGCAATGAACTCCACGAATCAGTCTATCTCTTCGTACAAAGTGAATATGCATAGGCCGACAACGGTTGTTGTTTTTTTCTCCGTTGCAGAAAAAAATATGCAGGATGCATTCCTTTTAGTAAAAATGTTGAGAGAATCATTTGGGTGTTTATTGACCTTAACACTTTTAAAAATCCTCATAACATATTCTACCTTTGACTCTCCTTTACATAATCATCCACGTGTTTTGTGGATGTCACAAGATGAGAAGATTCAAAGGCGCTCCTCTTCCGAAATGATCGAGAATCAATGCAATCGAATTGATCCATATGGATGGTTGTATTCTACATATCAACAACATGTCATTCTCAACATTAAACCCTCAACAAACGCACTTTGACCACAGAGTGGTGAATTTAGATCTGCACAATTTGACTTGAAATATGGTGCAACAAAAAAGAAATCGTTGAGCTCTATCCATAGTGACCAATTGGGAAGATCCATGGAAGCGTCGAAATTAGACACCTGCCGACCCCTTTTCATACAGATTCCAACTAATGCAAAGTACTTCCCTTTTGCAGAAATGATAACCATTGTTACTAATCCATTCAAATAGATGCTCCTTGGTTAGTTGATCTTTTTGAAGAACTGCTTCTAGAATTATTGTCGTTGGACTAACTCCTTCATCTACTACCTTCTTGCAGGAGCTTGCACGACTTGAGTTGGCCCCTTGACCAAGTTTTGGAGATCCTTGGTCATATTTTGGGACTTTGATGTCGGGTCTAAGGTGGAGTGCAAGTTGAAGCAAAGATCGTGGAATCTCGCCCTTTAGGGCAATTTTGGGATTAGGGTTTACGTAAAGGGTATGGGATGTCGTCCGGTTTTACCCATGTTTAGGTCCATTTTTAATGTATAAATAGATATCTAGACGATGTAGGAAGAGGCCAATGTGTTAAGTGTGAATAGTTGTGGATGCTTTGTGCATGCTATGTGTTAAGAACTTACGTGAGCTATGCAAGTGATTGTAAGAAGCTTGTGTATAGATGGTAAGAAGGCTTTGCGCTTAAACCTATCTCGGGGAAGGAGGCTCGAGAGGTGCGCATCTCCCCGTCCTATGGAGTGGGTTCTGAGGCTTGGTGCATATAAGAGATTGACATAAAATAATAAAGAAGATGAAAAGTTGGTGGACATAGCCCCACACCGGGGTGAACCATGTATATCCCCGTGGGTTATGGTTGTTTCTTTGTGCATTATGGTTGTATGTTAGTAATGCGGATTTATGCTTAGTGTCAATATCTTCGCATGATGCATCCGTATAATAACTTAGTTCTGGGTGGCGTGAATGAATGTTAGATCTAATCTTTTCCATATGCTAAGTGCTTTGATGTGTTAATCCTCGGGTTGAATGTTGTGTTGTTCTCAGAATTAGGTTTGGGTCCGACTTGAATAAAGGTTAACATCGATGAATGTTAATCGCTAAGTGCTTTGTTAAGGTATTAATCATAGACTGTCTCAAATGGTAGGTTGTAGTAGACATTTGAGTAATCGCGAATCCACACCAAATTTCACCGGTGAGACTTCATCCGCCCGCAGTGCTGGCCGAAAGGGCTAATAGTTAGGGTTTTTGTGCTGTTGAAGCCGCTGAACCCCGGTTCCCTCGCGCCAAAAAATGTGGTTATGTTTCCAAGACCAAACCGCGGATTACCGAATTGAAGAAAAGAAAAGCTTTGTGCGTAGATTTGCTACCCTAATGCGCAGCTTTTTACTCAACCTATGAACCTTTGTGTCAGGAATAAGGTCATATCTAAAGAAAAGAGGTAATATATTGAAGCTTTGTGCTTTGAGAAAGGTAATATAATTGATTTTTTTTCCCTAAAGAATGGATCTAGGTGTTTGATAAATTTTGTCTTAATTTGAAAACTAGGGCATAGTTAGGAAGAAAGAAGATTTGATATGAATAGATCTCATAATAATGAAATGTATGTTATCCCTATGCATAGAAAGAATGTTTGACTAACAAATGGATGCGTGGATCCTATAAACAATCTTTGCGTTAGTTAAATGGATCTCAAGCATGCTAAAGATAGGAAAAGGACAGGTTGGGGATCATTTAACAAAAAGAGAGGATTAACCCTTTGTTATACTTGCGTATCACCAAGACATCTTGCTAAGGAATGTCTCCGTAAAATACCTAGTTGTCATTGATGTAAATCTATGGACTATGAAGTTTTGTATTTCTTAGAATGATTGCTAAAGTTGAAAAAGATGAATATGAAACAAGAAAATATTAATGTTAAGAAACTAAGGATATGATAGAACCCCGCAGAAAAGAATCAAAGATTGTATTACTAGTAGATGAAATAAACCTTGAATGACCACGTAAAATATCGTAACCTATCATAGATCTTCAAAGAAAAAAAGAGTACATAGAAACAAGAATAGAGACTTCACATAGACTCAGGTCCCCGATGAAGGTTCAGTCAAAAGGAATCATGACTGAAAGAACTTGAGAAATTTTGGCAAAGCCTGCTATGATACCTTCCATTAGGAGGAATAGGATTTTTTTAAAGAAAAGATGATAACCCTATGTGGAAAACTTACTCAAACATCTATGAGTGCTCATGGCACTTCGATATAGAAGAAGAATTTGAGATCACTTTAAGTTTGTTGGAGAACAACTCATTTGCTATCTCTGCTGTGGAAAAACCTGTATTTAGAAAGATCGGACATGAAGGAAACAAGAAGAGGAGGATCTTAGAACAAAAAAGCAAGAACTAAGATTTCATAGCTAGGAGAATAACGATTTCTACCGAAAAGAATTAAGAGAACCAAATTTTGAAGCTACTAAAGACCAAAGATGTGGATGTCGGGGTTGAAAGGACACAACAAAACCGGGAGACAATTTTATCCGTACAAGAGAGTAAAGCACCCACCCCAAAAAGAGAAGAAGTATTACCTTTGAACCTCATGAAAGACCCCCCACATTGCGAAGTTATCATGCCAAGAGGAGATAAGAATGATAACGGAAAGAGGAAACCAAAGTTGATTCAGATCACAGGAAAGAAGACCATAAAGATTAGGAAGAAGAAAGCTAAGTTAGAAAATCTACAAGAAGCTACATAGAACAGATGGAAGACTTTGCATGAGGTAGGTTTGTAGGATTTGAGCCTCGTTGGAATAGCAGGACCGCGTAGAATTGGACTTTGCCATGATGAATCTATATGACCTTTGGAGGTGTCCCGACTGTTAGGCCGAGGCTCCAGAACAACTTGAACTGCATTTATGGCCGATAATATCGCCATTAGACTGTTGGGACTACGCCATAGTGGATGGAATTGCATTGAATAAGGCTTTACGACCTGTTGAAAGAAACCATTACAATGATATCTATTTATCCCATCGAGAATTGCTGAGTAATCGAGAACACTTTTTCCAATTTTGATTCTCCAAGCCCACAGAGAACTAGTTGATTTCTCACAATGATCATCGAGCTCCGCCATCCATTCCTCGCTATAGTAAGTATTGTTCATTGACCTGAGATATCAAATCTCGAATGTGCATGTCGGAAAAAAATTAGCCGTGTGAAAGGTAGTAACCGCTGAAGAGATTCTAATAGACCTCATGGCCGATAAGGTGATGTTCACATGCATCCAAGCCTCCCCATCCACTTCTTGTGGATCCGGACCATCCAGAGATGCGATCGAGAAAATAGCCAAGGATCATGATGACTTCATAATGTAAGCTAATTCATAACGGGCAAACAAGAAACCATGTACGATAGAATTGAGATAGATCTAAGAGGATTAAAACAAGCCCTTCACTCGAGCCACGTAGTGCCCACTACTTCCACCACCGTAAGAACCATAGTTGGGAGATGAGCCCACCCAATCTCCACGTGTAATAGTTGACGCCAATGAAGCTTCACCTTCATCGACAGGTGAAGAAAAGAAATCGTAGGACACGCTGTCCTCGGGCTGCTACCACCGTGAAATCATAGAGCAATTTCGAAGCCAGCAACAGAGGAAGGACTTAATTCTCCAAACCAAGTTGGAAGAAAATAAAGGAAAAATCCAAGAGAAAGAAATTTGCCTGCCAGAAGGTCGAAAGTTAAAGAAGTTTATCTACCAGCACTTCGGCCCGCGGACAAAAGTTTGGAGAAGATGGAAGAAGACCTGAGGAATCAAGTCGTGCTGGCTTGTGGAAGTCATTCAACAGCTTCAACAGAGGGCTGCGTAACTAGAGTTACAATAGTGCCAAGCACTCAAGTAGTGAAGTACGGTGACTGTGAGAGAAGAAACTCAATTCGAGCGCAAATTTTGAACGCATCAAATAATTAGCTATGGAATGTAAACAACTAAGTACTGTGAGGTGAAAAATTATGCCAATCTCCTTACCGATGACCCTAAACTGAAGACACTGGAGTCGCAGCCCCAAGAATCAAGGCAATAAACAACAGAAGTTAAAGCACAGTTGAAACTCATGTCAGCAATTGAGAGGATGAAAAGATCACAAGAACAACGCACGACTCAGCAATAGGTCCATGCCATACAAAGAAAATTCATGGAAGTGACTCAAAAGCTCCAACCAGTCTAGGATGCAGCTTGCCTACTTTTTGAGGAGATTGAAGGTCAAGGAGCAGAGCTAGAACAAGTAGTAACTTCGGTAGAACAACGCTTAGAAGGACTTTTAAACGAGGTAGTTATTTAAGAGTTCGCTGAGTAGGAAGCCTTGGCACAACAACAGATTGAAGCAACTTGAGTGAAGCTCGAGGCTTTTGAGGAAAAGTAACCCAGACTAGAGTGACTCGGGACGAGTCATAGGTGAGTGTTGGGGGCCTGTTGGCCCTTGACCAATTTTTGGAGATCCTTGGTCATGTTTTAGGACTTCGGCAGGCTGGTCGAAGGCGGAGTGCAAGTCGAAGCAAAGATCGCAGGATCTTGGCCCCTTTTTAGGGCAATTTTTGGGATTAGGGTTTATGTAACGAGTATGGGATGTCAAGCCATGGGTTTACCCATGTCTAGGCCCATTTTGTA